>VDFB02026320.1:131694690-131824755 GCA_007258455.2 Sequoia sempervirens | reverse complement strand
ATGATTAGTGAGGAAGTCAGTGAAAAAATAAGGTTTTGAATAATGATAATTTTAATAAAAGGCCCCTAGTTTCATTTATAAAATCATAGTGAATCTTTCTTTCTTTTGAGAAAAATATTAATTTTATTGGTGGCAAATCTTTCTTTTTTTAAAAAATATATAAAATGTATTTATAAATTTATGTACATTAGTATAATTTTTTATAAAATATTTGTCAATATTGGAAAATAATAGATAAGTACATTAATTATCAAGGTGAATCCTTCCTTAAAAAAAAAAATCTTATTAAAAATTATTAACTTTGGCTAACCATAAAATCAAATGTTATCTAAATTATGGGTCCATCAATATCTATAAGATTGGTCAACACAATCCCCCCACATTTTCTTTTCATAATGATAAAGTAGGGGCCCAGTGCTAACAACCACAAACAAGGCCAAGAGATATCAATTAACTTTAGTTTCCATGGTATGAAGAGGGGTGGCTATTTATGATGGTGTAAATTATAAATTAATTTAACTTTAATTACACCAATTTCTTGATTCTAAGTGGTGTATAATGGAGCCTATATTGGAGTGCAATTTTGGGGGAAGAATTCCATTAATTATGAATGATAAAATATACTTGTATGAGAGGTGTTATTTATATTGCAATAAATATTTTTCACATGTTTGAATTATATTTTTTGTCATAACATGGTTTCTTAGTAGTTGGTTTTGATTATTCCACCCATGGTTTCATCTATCAATTTTGATGATTCCATCCATGGTTTCATCTATCCAATTATCTATGAATTAGATGAAATAGATAATTGTTTGATAGGTATTTTGCAAGTGAAAAAAGGTTATACAATTAAAAATAGAATATGAAATATTAAATAGGAAAAAAAATTACTCTATACTTGTTTAGAAAGAGAGAAGTTTTTTTTATCAATAATGTGACACTTCTATTTAAACAATAAATGAATGAGTTAGAATGAATATTATAAATTAAAATATTTAAAGGATATTTCTCATGAGATCAAAAAGTAATAAACAATTATAATAGTTTACTTAGAACATGTTTAGCTTCTATAATTAATTATCTAGATAATTGAATTAATAATTATATAATATTTATTAAAATATGAAATCATTGAAATTCCTAAACTTCTTAACTTCATAAATACTAGTGAGTAAGATCACAACACTTGAAATTAAAATCAAATGGTATAAATAGAATTTTTATGAGGATGCAACATTAATAGGATTATTTATTATGTGTTTATTATTCAATGATAGGTAAAGAAACATTGAGCCATGCATGCTAGCACAAATTGCTTGGTATCATTTTTTATTAATATTTGATGTTAAATCTTGTATACTATCATAAATAATTAAAAATGTGAATCATGGTCATCACCCCAATACTAGATCGTAACATTTACTTAATTTACTAATGGTTTTGATATTTAATTTATATGACCTACTTATTTTTTAGGGTAGTTTAATTTACTATTGGTTATGCTAATTTTCATCCAAGGCAAGTATAAGAGTTTGGTAGTTTTAAACCTTCCTAGTTAACTCCCATCAATTAATTCATCTATTTTGGCACTATAATACATCTTAATAGTAGGATTTTAAAGGATTAAAATTTTCCTATTGTGTTCATGTTTATTAGGAACTATTTCAATATTCAAATGGATCTTTAGATAATAAATTTTAAATGAATTTTGAGAGGGAAAATAATGAGTGATATGGGGAAACTAAAGAGAGATAGAGAGGTATATAATAAAAATAACAACATAGGATACATGTGAGGGATAAAAATGTGAAGAGAAGAAGATATAAAATTCTTAAGAGATTTGATAGGAAAAAGTAATGTGGTAGAGGAGAATAATCGAACATAAGAGATAAAGAGATAGAGTTCTTATGACCATAGAAGAGGGTATTCTCCTTTGGTAGAAAAATATTCCAATGAAAAAGAATAGATCATATGGAAATAGGAGGATAAATAATATAAAAAGGGATAATATTAGAAAATAAGAAGATTTTTTAGGAGGCACATGGAGAAGATATCAACTAACAATAAATTTTCTAGGAAGAGAGAAAGTGGTATTTATGTCTTGATATCAACATTGTACATAGTGAAATTTCATGGAGAAGAGTATATTGAGGAGCTTGCAACCAATAAGAGGAGCATAATTTTTTTAGAGTTAAAGGAAGGTGTTCCCTAGGAACCTTCAAAATTTGAAGGTCATCTCAAAACTAAGTAGATAAAAGGAGAATTAGTGCCTAAAGAAGGGGAAGGCATAAATCCATATTTTTATATTTTCTATAAAAATTATGGATTTATAATTATACAATTTTAATAAATTTAATGAAGAATAAATATTAATTTTCAAGCCATTAAATGTTGTGTGTTGTTTATCTTTATTTACAAGTGATTTATTTTGAAAAATTGAGGAGACCGAGATAAATGTAAGGGAGGGTCCTCAAGGTTGAGTATATACTCCTATCAAGGTCAAAATGTTAAGAGAATTTTATTCATGCCACATAGGTCATGAGCTAAATCAATAGATCATCTTCAAACTATCATATATTACCATGCAATTTTAGGTACTTATGTTGTTTATGTCACTAGATAATTCTTTTTGAGGATTTGTGATGTTTATTGTAATGCCCAAAAATTTGGTATAAAAGACAGCTAAGGGAAAAACAAAAATTTCAAATTTCGATTACAACACATGACTAACTCACCAACTTTGCTTCCAAAGCACACAATTCTTGAAAAGCATAACAACATTTGACCAAATATAGATTATAATATTCAATTAAAGAATTAGTTTTTTTAGACAATCCTAATAGGGAGGCATGGAATCCACATCACCAAGGTAGGCTTGATTAACTCTACAACTCATCATTCATCACAACTTAATTCAAGTCACAAGCTATGTTAATACAATGTATCAATTTTAACTCAAAGTAAGGAAAAAGAGCAAACCCTAGGGGCTAGACCTAATTCCTCGAGGGCTCATCTTTGATGGCCTTTCTTATGTATATATTTCATAGAGGAACCATAGTTCAACAACTTGAGTTCACCCAAATAATACTTGATTGGCCAGTAATCACACATTTCACTCAGGTTTAAATCACCACTAACTCATAATGGTAGTAAATACTAAGAATGAATAACAACAGTGAATCTATAAGGGCTCCTACTATAAGGAGTGATTACAATCTCGATTACAATGCCCCTCAAGGGCCACTTGCCAACATAGATAAACAAGAATTGGTCTAGGATTTCAAGTAATCAAATATATCTTGAATAGATAATTATAATAGAAGGTATGTGGTTTTAATACAACCATACAAAGGTTACATATTACTTACATAAGATTAAGGGGTGAAAGGTTAATGAAGAAATCCATATATTTGAACCATAATTTTTTGGCTCTTAGGACTTCTCTAACTCTTCTAGGGTTTTTCACCTAAAAGGAGAGAGTTTAGGCAAAAAATGCTAAGGGTTCATTCAAATTATGTTATATTTGATGTTATATAAGCTAAATTAATTGAACTAAATGAAATTAAGTGATCTATATGACAAATTATGAAAGCAAAACTAAGATCTAGGCTATGTTTGAAAACACCTTGTTGTTTGCAAAAAGCTTCAAAGAATGAACAAAATTGAAAATTAAACTAAATAGAATGAAGTTTTTCAAAATGTGTGCACCTAGGAAGCTGAAGAAGAATGGAAAAAAAATTAGAAAATTGATGAAATCTGAATTTGAGCTGACTGGGACTCATTCACTACCCTAGGCGAATCAGTCCCAGGTTAGGACTTTTCTACACAGAAGTTGTTTTCTATCAACCAGGAACCTGGATATGCATCTAACTCAAAATATACACCTCAGGAGGGACTCATTCACCATTCATGGTGAATAATTCCACTTTCAAATTTCTACAACTTCAAAATTTTGTTCTGCACCTTAACACCTACACAGCAATTTCTGATGGAAACTCGACTCGGGATCTTCGAAAATTCCTACGAAATAGCTTAAAATTGTTTGTCTAATGGGGGGCTTGCCTTGGTCAAAACCCTAGTTAGGTAATTAAACCTTGAATGGAGAAAAATTTGCATAAACCCTAGCCTTAGATGTGCTAAAGACTAGGAAAAGCTAAAATATGACAAAGGTCCTATTCTATTGCTCTACAATAAGAAATGAAAAGATGATTCATATGATGCAATATCTCAACCCTAGAAACCTTACAACACATTAAAAATAGGAATGAAATGACATGAAAATGATTAAAAAAAAAATTCAAACCTTAATCTGAAGATAGAGTGAAAATGGAAGATGGAATCAATATGAAACCAAGTCCTTAGGTGTGATTTGGTGGCTAGTTGAACTTCTTGACCCTAGATTTCTTCATGATTCACCATAGGAATCCATCATCAACCATTTCCAATGTTGGATCTTGAAAAGAGAAGTGAGCTTCAAGACCTGCAAAAAACCCTAATTTGCTACCCTAAAACTTCAACTTTTGCTAATGAAACTTGTTGTGTAAGACTTGACTTTAGAAATTACTTTTGTGAATTGACAAAAAGATGTGTGAAATGATCTTATATGAGTATTTATAGGTAACATCTTATTTTCCTATTATTCAGACCTAAGAGGTTGACATTCACCAGAAATTTAAGTTAAATTAATCAAATTCCCGCTCAAAATTGAATTTTCCCTCAAAGGGGACTCATTCGCCAACCTTGGAAAATGGGTCCCACCAGAGGGGACTCATTCACCCAAGGTAGCGAATGGGTCCCACTACTATTTTTTGAAGGTGGGTTTTTGGGGTATGAGATAATTAAATGTTGTTTGTCAGGTTTTATGTGATTTCTCATGTAAAACAAGCCTCTAGATCAAAATTAATGGGTCTAAGGGGCCTATAAATGTTGTTTTGAAGGGTAAATGATGTGAAGGGACTCAAAAGTAGGTCCAATTATGCATGAAATTGTCTCTTTTCTCAAGAGGGTCCAATTTTCTATGGCATATTTAGCCCCCACTTTAGCGCCCATATGACTCTATGTGCATGTGTAAGCTAAAGGACTCTAAACGATGCAATTTATTACATAAAAGGATACTCATTAAAAAGATGGGAGAACGAAGCCCCCAGTGTAGTTATTTACACAAAAACAACATTGGGAACCGCATCCTACAAAAAAATTCTATTAATTATCCAAAAATCCTTTTATCTAACTCCTAGGAATCCAATTTGAGGGTAGATGTATGCCCCCCCTTGATTTTGCTTGCTTTACGAAGGTGGAATCAAGGTAGCAATCTAGCCACATCGAATAAGAAACATCATATTGTTGGGAATTTCTAATTACCATACCACATAATGATAGATAGATGACAATGTCAAGTGAAGAATCATGATTCCAACGCATCAAACGACATCAAAAATGGATTACCCTAGATCATGTTATGTTGATTTGAAGAATATCAACATTATGAGTTCTTGAAAAGATAATAACCTTATGTTAATGAATAAGAGTAAAAAGAGATGAAAAGGGATTAAAAGAAGTAGATGAAAGAAACTTGTCACTTACTATTCATTTTACCTTCTTGTAGCTTGAGAGTGATGAGTGGGAGAAGAACATGTTGAGCAGATGGGATTACACACCTTCGCGGTTGGATGATCTTCGTGACCAGGTGGCACGCGGCGAGCTGTATCATGAGATAAGTTGAGTCTACAACTTTTTCCTTGTGATTTTGTAATAATTTAATGATTTTTAATGCATGGATAAGTTAATTTAGGGTTCTTGGAAAAAAAAATTGTGAAGTGTCCCCTTTTTTCGCAAAGTGTCCCATTTGTTTGCAAAGTGTCCCTTTTGTTCGCAAAGTGTCCCGTTTCTTCGCAAAGTGTCCCATTTCTTCGCGAAGTGTCTCGTTTCTTAGTGAAATGTCCAAAAAGGGTTATAAAGTGTCTAGTGCCATTAGAACAACACACTAAATGGACTTTAGCACACTTGCTTGATGGATAATGTGAAAATTGAAGAATTTAGATGAAATTTAGAGCATTTTGTGTTGATTTTGATAGGTCCCCGCCCAATCACAATAGTGGCTAGGGGGGAGATAGATCACATTTCTAAGAGATCATGCACCAGCACTATCAATGACAAAGGTAGAGCATTTATAGTCAGTGGGTATATGTTGGGAATATCTGATGTCACCCATGAGATACCATGACACCATGCTTATGGCTCTGTGTGAGCGTTGGGATGTTGATACTTGTACCTTTCATCTTCCCACTAGGGAAATGATTATCACTCTTGAGGATGTACACTGCATCCTTTGAGTTCCCATTCGGGGAGAGTGGGTATATTTTTGGGGGGATTGGTCATTCTGGGAGAAGAAGAGAGATATGCAGTATTGTTTAGGTGGACCTATACATGATGAGAGGGTTAGAGTGTGGATCAAGCTTCCTATGTTATTGTATTTGTGAGCTCCTATGGTCAAACAGATTATGATGCATATAGTGGTACTAGTTCTTAATCCAGATGGACAAGTGACACACTTAGATGGATGAATGGTACACTTGATATGAGGGATGTATGAGTAGAGGACAATCTATGCTTAGGGCCGTTGCATTTTAGCACACTTGTATTATGATCTTGGTCAATTTGTATTTTGAGAGATCGATAATATGGTCCATTGTACACTTCTACAGGTGTGGTGCCTTAAGCATATCACATGTACCAGGCCTGTCAAATTCCCTTGTGCTATAGCTATAGGATATCTACAAGCATTCAACTATCCTTTTGAAGCTTGTGGTAGTAGGGGATTTACACTTTTGGAGGGTGAGATTTGACCAAATGGAGGAGGATGAAATCTTATGGAGACCATATCTACTCACTCTACAATGGCCAGATCCCATTGGACAGTTATGGAGGATATAGATGGATAGGTATCTGACAGGGAGGCATGACTATGTTGTATGACCTTTCTATTATGGGTGAGTCATGCGACAGTTTGGATAGGTGTAGACACCACTGAGGGCATGCCCCTTCATTAGGTGATCAGTGTGAAGTGCCAAGAGGTCAGGGGATACTGTTCAACTGAATATAGATGATGTTTGTGAGAGTGATTTTGATGATTTAGTTCACAATCAGCCACCAACATCTGACACTAATGATGTCAACAGCACAAATGAGCACGAGGAGTGGTGGTCATATGCACGACCAGCTTCGATGTTCCCCATGGATTTCCCTATAGGTGATGCGAGACTAGCACCAGATGAGGGTGATGAGCTAGAGGAGAGAGGAGATGAGGTACGATATAGGCCAACAGATATTTTTGTAGATGTTATTGATGATGAGTACTAGTCTGAGGCTGATCCTGATTATGAGGACCAGGATGGAGGAGAGGATGAGGAGGAGAAGGATGATGATTACGAGGAGGAGCCACCCCTAAGCGAGGGTGATGAGATAGCTATTAAGGATTGGTATGAGCATGGAGAGTCCTCACATACTTACAGGACCAGATCACGGGCAGTAGTTATAGAAAACATCAATACCTAGAGGAAGAGAGAGGCTAGCACATCCTCGATGCCCCCTAGAGAGGATGAGGTTGACATTCCTCATGAATCTAGAGAGATAGGTGATGATATTTTATTTTACGCATATCATTTAGTGATTTATGCTTTATATATATATATATATATATATATATATATATATATATATCATGATGATGTGTTACTGATTGTGTACATTTTCTATCTTGCAGGAGCGATGAGAGACTAGTGAGAGTTATATCATTAGGCTGCCACAGAGATATTGCTTGCATCCATCGATGAGAAGGAGATGGATCCTGACTACATGCCCCCAGCAATCATGGAGGAGGAGCCGGAGTCACTCAGACCTTTCACGAGGTTATGGGTAGCATACAAGAGTGTTAGGAGGCGACTCCATCAAGCTAAGAGTGCATTATAGTTAGCATAGTCCTGAATAGAGGTAGAGATACTGCATGCATAGCTGGCACATACTTGAGCAGAGAGGGATTGGATGGTAGATGAGCAGCTTATAGTTTTTGTTCGAGTACAAGGTTTGGAGTATGCACTTAGACTCAAAAGTTCACAATCACGGTCACACATGACTGTCTCATGATGTCCGAGGACCAGATCATGAGCACCAGATCCTGAGGGGTCTAGCTCTCACAAACCACTATGACTTTCTATATGATATTGAGATGTATATAAAACTTTGATATATATATAGACATTCACACTTGATGTTATGATGATGTGTCTCTTTATGTGGATGTTAAATGCTATGTGATTAATTAAATGACTTATAGTAAGATTATTTAACTAATGGATACATGATTTAACAGGATTGATGTGATTTAGTGTAAAACATATTTCAGTTTTAATGTAGATAAAACATTGATAATGAGAAAAGAATATGTTAAATTAAATACACTGATAAGGATCTAACTTAACACAATAGGAATGTGAATATTATGAAGCCTAAATCAATTATAAAATTAACTTAATTAATTACCTTAGTGTTCAAGAAAAACATAAAATTAGTTGTCTAGAACAAAGCAATGTGAAATTTATTTAGAATAGAATCAAATAACTTTAAACAACACTGTTGTATCACTCATACTATTCAAGGGGGGTTAGAGATAATACCGACAAAAATGTGTGGCATTAATGGGTTCTTTAAGGGATGTTCTATTAAGCTGCATTAAGAGATAAGCACCAGAACCATAATTGGTATCAACTATGTAATTTCCCAACCAATTAGGGCTAAACTTATCTTTATCTTCATTATCAGCACTAGTATTTTGTTTATTTTCAATAAGAACAAAATCTCCCTTACAAAATGACCAAGGGATGACATGAATGTTGTGTTTGCATTGTAATTGTTTGATGTGAGCTTGGAGATCGTCAAGAGCGTTAATTTTTTGTTCATCGAGCATCTCGAGTTGATGTAATCATTGATCTTTATAAGTGTCATCATCAATAATATATTGGAGAGCAACTCGCAAAGTAGGAATTTCTAACTCCAAGGGCATAATCGCATCAATTCCATAAACAAGGTTATAAGGGGTATTTCCTATGGATGATCGAACAGTAGTTCTATAAGCCCAAAGTGCATAAGATAGTTGTGTATGCCAGTCTTTATGATGCTTGGTGACAATTTTATTAAGGATTTGTTTGAGAAGCTTATTAGTATTTTTAGCTTGTCTATTGGATTGTGGATAATACGGTGTAGAAAAGCAATGTTGAATGTTGAATGTTTCAAGAAATTTTTGAACTTCGTTATTCTTAAATGGAGTTCCATTGTCTGAAAGGATTGCGGAAGCAAATCCAAAGCAAGAAATTATGTGGTCCAAGATGAAATGACAAATTACTTCAACAATTGTAGAATAGAGGGGAATAGATTCCACCCATTTCATGAAATATTTTGTTGTGGCTATGATAAATGTATGTCTAGTAGAAGAAGATGGTGAAATTTTTCCAATAAGTTCCAACCCCCATACCAAAAATGGCCAAATGGGAACATTGGCATGAAGCTCAACAACAAGAGCGTGGATTAAATTGCTATGTTCTTGGCATTTGTGACATTGTTTAACGTAGGTGAAGCAATCCTTCTCCATGTGTCTCCAATAATAACCCATATGAATAAGTTTTTGCACTAACGAACAACCTCCAAAATGACCTCCACAAGAACCAGCATGAGCCTATTCGAGCGCTAAAGGGATTTCAGTCTCTTTAAGACATCGTAGTAGTAGACCATTAAAAGATCTTCTATACAATGTGTTTGCAAGAATTACATATTTAGTTGCAAGTTTACGTAAATGTTTTCAAGTATTCATTGTGGTAGGTTTGGGAATGGTACCATTGTTCAAATAGTTGTATATTGTATCATACCATTCGCATGAGGTATCTTGAGTTATCACCAAAATTTCTTCTAACGGAGTATCAATCGAAGGTTTCATGATGGGATGGATAACAAGGGTGAAGTTTGTGGAAGGATCGTGTGGGGATATGAGAGAAGCTACACTCACCATTGCATCTGCATGTTGATTATCTTTGTGTGGGATGTTATCAATGGTGAATGATTCAAATTTTTCTAATATTCTCATTATAAGATCCTTGTATTTTGATAATTTTTCATGTTTAGTTTGATATGTACCATTGGTTTTTTTGATGACCAATTGTGAATCACTAAAGATCTTGATATGTTTAGCGTTTAGTGATAAAGTAGCTTGCAAACCCGTGATCAATTCCTCATACTTAGCTATATTATTTGTTCATAGGAAATTTAATTGATAGGATAAGGGAATAGGTTTTCCATCGGGTGGAATTAGTATCACTCCAAAACCGGAACCTGTTCTACACTTAGATCCATCAAAAAATAACTCCCATGGTTTAATGTCAGTGGTTAAAACATGATCATCAGGAAAAGAATCCTAAGTAGGTAAAGCAAAAGGAGAAGGAGCGTCAGCTAAGTAATCAATTAAGGCTTGGCCTTTGATTTCTTTTTGTGAAAAAAAATTAAGTTCAAACTCAGTTAACAACATCACCCACTTAGCTAAGCATCTGGAGAGATCTGTTTTGTCGAAAAGATATTTAAGAGGATCAAATTTTGTGATGACTTATATTTCAGCATTTAGTAAATAATGTCACAACTTACTAGTAGCGAATACAAGAGCCAAACATTGTTTTTCAATTGGTTAATATCATGTTTCATAATCAAATAAGGTTCAGCTAATGTAATAAATAGGGTGTTCTTTACCATGACCGTCATGTTGAGCCAACAATGTTGCAAGAGTATGGGCCGATGTGGCAATGTACAAGATGAACGGTCTATGGGGCACAAAAGGTTATAAAATAGGTGGAGTGGCTAGGTATTCCTTTAGACTCTCAAAATCATGTTTACAATCTTCATCCCAATCAATAGGGACATCCTTTTTTAGGAGATGCATTAAAAGGTAATGTGTGATCGGCTAAAGATGCAACGAAATGACAAATAGCTTGAATTCAACCTTGTAATGTGCGCAATAGAGAAATATTCCTAGGAGGTGGCATATTAATGATTGCATCAATTTTCTTTGTGTCCACCTCAATGCCTCTGTGAGATATGACAAACCCAAAAAGTTTGCCACTATCTATGCCAAAGACACACTTTTTTGGATTCAATCGCATATTGTATTTTCATATTCATTCGAAGATTTTGCAAAGGACATTTACATTATCTTGTCGAGTTAATGATTTAGCTAGGATATCATCAACATAATCTTCCAAACTTTTGTGAATGTAATCAGGAAACATTAATGTCATAGCACGTTGATAAGTTGCGCCGACATTCTTTAGACCAAAGGGCATCACAACCCAACAAAATTTTCCCCAAATAGTTGTAAAGGAAATTTTGTATTGATCTTGAGGGTTAATAAGGATTTGATTATAACTAGAAAATCCATCCATGAATGACAACAAAGCATGTCCAACAATTGAATCCACGATCATGTCTATATTAGGAAGTGGAAAATCATCTTTTAAAGAGGCTTTATTCAAGTCTCAAAAATCCATGCATACCCTAATACAATTATCCGGTTTTGCAAATACGACAATATTTGAGATCCAAGGAGAATAATCAATAGGTCTAATAAAGCCTACATAAAGGAGTTTTTCAAGCTCCTCTTTAACATGCAAGGCTATGTTAGGATGCATTTTTTTGATCTTTTGAAGAATGGGTTTAGCATTTTCAACAAGGACAATGTTATGCATCACAATTTTCGGGTCAATTCTTGGCATATCAAAATATTTCCATGCAAAAATTTTAGAAAAATCATGAAGTAAAGCGGTAGTTTCTTCTTGTTCTCCATCATCAAGGCACTTCCCAATCTTAATAACTTTATCTTTATCATTAATGTCCATTGGCACATCAACTGTATCTCCTAAAGGGAGTGCATTGGATTTAGGACATTCAGAGTCAAAGAGCTCTTCAGTGATATCACTTGCTTCTTGCTTGGTAACAGTCATGGCACAAGGAATTTTTTTCATGTAAGTAAGCGAGGATGCGTTATCATAAACACCTAAAAAAAAAATCAAAGCCTCATTGCTATCAGCTACTTGCATGAAGGTGGTAAAGTTATATCGAGCAAATCAGGATGTTTGATAGTGAGTTTGTGTTGTGGTCGACATGTTATAGCATTAATGTTCAAAGATGGTCATTGAGTAGTGTAGACACGTAAAATGTACTAATTGACATGGCACATTTGATCCCGACCACAAACACCGTTTCATGTCCTAAATCATCCCTCGGTTTAACCATTTAATTGAATACCTTTATTTGATTAAATTCATCAATGTTCCTCTCTTAATTAAATAAATCATTTATCTAATTAATTCATCCTTTCTTGTTAATTAAATCAATCAGTCTAATCTAATTATCCCTATTTAATTAAATAATCAATTTTATTTGATTAAATCCCTCAATTCATCTTATTAAATTAAATAAATTAAAACCCTATTTGATTTAATCTAACTTCATCTCCTTGGTTAAATAAAAAAAAAAATCTTTATTTAATTAACCTTGAAATCATATTCTTCTCATGATTTGATTTAAATCAATCCATAAATCTAAATCAATATGTCACATCATTCTAACCTCTCTTTAAATTAATTAACCTTGATTAATTTAATCTCTTCTCATGTCCCATCCTCTAGCTTTTGCAACTTGCACAAGAAAATAGATTTAATTCATTTATTAAATCTCTATTTTCTCTCAAAAGGCATAATAAAGGAATATTCCTCCAATTTAAATTCAAAAATCCAAGTGGACTTTGTCCTTCCAACAAGGCATTTACTCCACCTAGAAAATCCTTTTTCCTTGAGCCAAGTGGAATTTAATGCACCTTCTTTCCCTCTTACATCTCATTTCAATAATTTCAAAATTCAAATATATGCATTTATTGACACATTCTTCAAAACTTGCACATCCTCCATCCACTCACATGTTGACAAGTGGTACCTTGCTATTTGTTGATTCTTAGTCCCATATTGCTCTCTTTTGGGCATTCTTCCAACTTGAAATTCTATTTAAATAAGAGGCTAATCTCCTCATTTCATCATCCACAACTTGAGTAAACTTACTATACTCAAATTCATAGCAATCTTCATCCATCTCATTGAATTTTATAACTAGGTTATGCAAATTTTATTTTGGAGCACTCATCAACCTTCAACAAAGTGGATCACAATCTTCATAAAATCATCAAAGATAGCATTCAACTTGGGAAAGGGCCAATTTTCAAATCAAATTGGCACCAACTCCCTCAAGAGATTAAGAGCTTGATTTGTTTTAGAATAGGATTCAACATCTTTGTTTTAAATTTATTATGTTCTTCATTTTATTCCTTTTCTCTTGCATTCAAATGAATTTCTTGAGGAATTTATATTCTAACTTGCATAGACCTTATTAATGTGTTCATTTTTTTTGTTCTTCCAGGTATAGGATATCAGTTCACATTTTGGCGCCAGAAGGAGGGTTGACCAGAAGATCAAATCACATTTTTTGAGGAAATTTCATGCTTTTTGTGTCTCTATAGGAAACTCCACTGCTGGAAGCTCAACGTCACTATTTAGCACCACTAAGAACTCAGCATCACCATATCACACCGTTGTAAACTTCAAACTGCAATGCTCCCTGCTTTCCACCCAGAATTCAAATTTTCAAACAAAACCGCTAAATCTTTCTGGCTCACTGGAATCTCTTCTAAATACAAACTGCATTGTTGATCAAAATAGTGACGCCTTCATGCTCACTAGTCTGGCTACAGAGCGACGCTAACTGGTAAGTGACGCTATACAACACTGTTGGTGACTTCAAACTATGATGCCTTCGTGGATTGCACCGCTGGAGGGAAGTAAAAATTGAAAATTTATTTCTAACACGTGTTTTTCATCAAATTCTAGTTATCTGGTCTATTTTCTGCTTCCTTGACCTTTGTTTTTGTAGAATCTAACTAATTTTCTTGTAGGTTGGATTGGTCAAAGGTGAAGAGGAAAAGAAGCATGATGACCTCGTCTCATAATACCAAGTGTTTTTAAACACTCTAGTGTTTGTTCAACACTCTTAAAGGATTCACTATTCCTCTTAAGGAAAAATTTGCTATCTTTCACACTTAGGACTTACTAGTTTCATTTTGGGCTCTAAAAAGAACTTTTTAAATTCTTGTTACAAAAGGAGCTTAAAAAGAACTTTAGGACACAAACTCACTAGATTTTGTTTGGGGCTAATAATTAAACAAGGAAAATTTTCACACTTCATTTGGTGCTATAAAAAGAAATCATTATTGCTTTTGTTGGATTAAAAGAACATGTGCAACTTTTTTTTGTGATTCCTTACTCAAACTAACGCCATCGAAAAGACGTATGCACTTCTCTCACGCCTCATGGCGATCTTGAGAATCAAAAGGATTTTTGGTGGTCTTAGGGTGGGATAAACTAATCACCTCCACATTTCATTTTGGGATTAAAATTGAAAAAAACATTATGCGAGTGTGAGTAAACCTATTTCATGTGTTCTCCCTTTGTTTCTAAATGAAGGTTGATTGAACTATGAATACGTTTACTTGCTATTGTTTATCTTAGAGGGCCTACCTTGGGGAAAAAGTACTCACCAAAGGGAACGACTCAACTAGTAACACTCTAAAACCAACAGTATTTCCAGCCGGGATATAAATATGGGTATTGGAATAAATGCTAGTATTGATCATGTGGTTGGCTTTAAAAACAAGGGCAGCAATGGTCTCTCCCCACGTTGGTTCAACTCCTACGAACAGAAAGTCTGAATTAAAACCCTTTTTGTAGAAAGGCCAAAATCCCTATCTATTTTTTGGTGCAAGAACGGTCATTCTGAAGCCGCCCCACACTTTTATAGTCTTTAGTAGAAATGGAAAGCATTCCATGGGATTTTCATGGGTATTGATGCTTGGATGCCCCATATAAGTGAGTGTCATGGAGGGGAGCCAATAGGTTCAAGCATCTAACCATTCGCTAAAGATAAGCGTAGCTGGACTTGTCCAAGTGGAGACTCAACAATTATTGTCTTTCATATCCATAAGGTTATGCTTGTTCTTTGTTACAAAATGCTTTGCTTGTTTGAAAACATAGGAAACAAACATTTAACATTATAATCAAAATTTCAAACCCTTTAGGAGGAAAATGCAATTGACCAAATTCATGTGTTATTGCTTTCCCTTTGGATTTTATCCTTAAAGGTTTCTAAACACTTGGATTTACATCTCAATTTTCCTACTAAAGTTAAACAATAGATAACCCTTGCCTTGATTTCATCAAAATTCCACATATCATACTTTGTGGGATCCGAAGAAATTTGGACATTGGACATCTAGTTTGAAAAAATAATCAAAGAAGTGTTTGTGGTAAAACAAAATCACTAAGCAAAGATACGCAAAATTTTCTCTTACACATGTTAGTTCCTCATGATTTCCAAGAAATTCAAAATCCCAAAACAAAATTCCTTGAGAAAAAGTTCAAAATTTAGGAGTCACACTCGAAAGGTCATCAAGAAATACATTAGTAAGTGCAATCAAAAGCAACATATCAAAATAAGCAAAAAAATTCACAAGGTTCTATAGACTCATTTCTTTGAACAATTCAGAAATGTATGCTCAATTTGAACCACTTCTTAGTGATAGAGGTCCTTACAAGTATGTTCTTCAATACTGAGGTCTAGTAAACAAGTGTCTTTTTAGGTACATTCTAGGATAAAAAATAAAACATTTTCATCCTTCTTTGAACATCAAACAAAAATCACCTCACCATCATCTTTTGAAAAATCTTGAAATTATCCTCCATGCTAGGCTTTTTTTTGGCAAAAATCAAAATCATCAAATCCTTGAAGCAAAATCCTTGAAATATTTTAATCAAAAACATCAAATCATTTTTGGCTAGGTATGTGTAGATGCATCCTTTTGCATATGCTTAGTCAAAATATCAAGCCATCTTGTTTAGCTAGGTATATGTAGATGCATCCTTCTCCATATGCTTGGTTAAATTATCATCTTGTTTGAATAGGTGTGGGTAGATGCATCCTTCTCCCTACACATATTCAAATTATCATCCTTTGAGAAAATCTACCTCTTAGATAATCATCCAACATCTTAAGGTCTATTTGTTCATAAATCCAAAAGAAAATAAAACCAAAAAATCAAATCAAGGTCAATCCAACATCCAAAAAAAATCTAAAAAACAAATCCAAAAAGTCCTAAAAGGTCTAGCATCCCCCCCAAGATTTCTCAAAAAATCAAAACATCCACATCATCCATCTTTTACATCATCCCCATCATATCACCTTTGATCCTTGGAAAACATCCTAAATTTTCTCTTTTTGTACCTAAGATTAGATCAATCCAAAAGAATTAGAGATTTATATCCCATATTCTTCAAAACTGATCACTATTTTATGGTACAAAATAGATCTCAACACAAGAGGAACATGGAAGCCAATAAAGAAACATCCACTACAAGTGACCTAAGTCAAACAAATTCTGAAAAAAAATCTCGTTGAATCAAGTAATCCTCTAATCAACTTTCCTACATCATCACAAAACCCTCAAGAGGAGGTACAGGATCATACCAATAATCACTTTGGAATGTCACACGAAGAAATCACTGAAATGATTCAAAATCTAGAGAACCATAAGATTATCAATATCATGATGAGACTCAACCCTTCACTATACATGCTCGAATTAGCAAAGCAAGGGGCTAAACTACCTTCGGATTTCGATGTGAGCTCTATAGTGGAACCATCCTTAGAGGTCATGCCTCCAATTTCATCCACACTCCCCATCTCATCTACACCCCCATCCCAAAGTATCACTCAAAACATCCCACAAATCACAACATCCAAATTGCTCCAAATCAACCTAGTGTTAACAAGGGAAGTGCATTTCTCAATGCCATAAAAACACACTCCCTTGCCAATAATCAAGACTTGGATGCAAACACCATTTTGGGGAAAAATGCACCCAAAAATCCATTTTATAAATATGTCCCTCTCACTTTCCATGATCCCAATGATCCATCATCATCAACCTTTCGTGCAACACCCCAAACCTCTCTCCCCATAACCTCACAAGGAGAAGGTGACAATTTTGGACCAGGTGGCATTTTCGACACTACACCATCTCCTCAAGAGATCACATCCCTCACGTTTTCACCACTTCCACCATTGCCATCATCATCCACACCACTTCTTGGCTTAGGGCTTCCCCCTTTACCAAATATCAATCAAGATCAAACCAACATCTCGAACATCAATCAAAACACCATGCCAAACTCTCAAAACTTGGCATCGACATCACAACAATAGATGGCATCCACCCTAATAACACATACTACCACCATCACATCATCAACCACCCCCTAAAATCTCAGAACATGGTCTCTCAAGGACCAACCACATTGATCACACCATCTACCAATCAAACCCCAAATCACCAACTAAACAGTGCCTCTCACAACCACAACAAGCACCATTTTGAATCCACCACCACCACCACCACCACCAAGCTCCAATACATCAAGCCAATAGAGTATGGAATTGCAAGCTGCTTATCAAAAGGAATTTCTGCAAGTACAAAAACAACAAGCTACGCAATTGCTGCTCAACAAGCTACACAACTAGTTGCTTAGCAAGCCG
The DNA here is from genome assembly GCA_007258455.2 of Sequoia sempervirens. Classification (NCBI taxonomy): domain Eukaryota; kingdom Viridiplantae; phylum Streptophyta; class Pinopsida; order Cupressales; family Cupressaceae; genus Sequoia; species Sequoia sempervirens. The sequence goes on along the minus strand of VDFB02026320.1, from coordinate 131,807,028 downwards.
CTCAAGCTTCGCAATTTTCTCAAGTTGCCCAAGCTGCATTACAAGCACAACAAGCTGCCCAAGCCCAAATATTATTGCAACAATAAGAAAAACAAGCTACACATGCTCAGGTTCAAGCTCAGGTACAAGCTCAAGCTCAAGCTCAAGCCCAAGCTCATGCATGAGCTCAAGCACACGCTCAAGCTCAAGCTCAAGCCCAATATCAAGCACAACAAGCACAAGCACAGTATCTTGCACAACAACACGCAGTGCAAAAACAAGCATATCAGAAAATACTAAAGCAATATCAAGAATAGCAGGAAGCAACCCAATTAGCAACTCAACAACAAGCATTGTTGGTGCAACAACAACAATAGGCTCAGCAACAGGCAATCCTAGCACAGCAGCAACAAGACCAACAACAAGCGTTGTTGATACAAAAGAAAGTACAAGCATACATGGCTCACCAGAATGTGAAAATACCACCAATCAACACATCAACTAATCCACCCATCCCATCAACAAGTGAACCTCAGAACACTTTCATCCCACCTCCTGATCCATAAAATGATGTCATAGCACAAATCAAATTACTCTCACAACAAGTGCTTGACCTTCAATCAGGGTGAACCACAAAAACATCTAGCAACTTGTGTCTTTATCTATTTGATAGAAGCCTTGTGAAGAAACCATTCCCAAAGGGATTTGAGATCCCCAAGTTTGACAAGTACCATGGGACAGGAAACCCTAAAGATCACATCAGGGAATTCCAGGTTCATTGCATGGAAGTCGCATATGATGATACCTATCTGATGCAGCTATTTCCTAGGAGCTTGGCTGGCCACACCATGGAATGGTTCTCTTGCTTACCTATAGGCATCAAGACATTCTAGGAAATCATAGATGCATTCATCAAAAAGTATGCATGCAATATCACCATGGATGTCAGTCTAGAGGAACTATCAGCTCTGAAACAAGGTAAGAATGAATCATTTTCCTCATTCCTACAATGACAGCGATCTAAGGCCAATCGAAGCAAATGGGTCATGCCCAAGGAACAACAAATGTGCACTATCATATTCAACCTTGACGACCTCTTGGAATTTCATCTTAAAGTCCAAGGGATCACCACATATGATCAGTTGATTTCCAAGGTGCTCAGCATCGAACGAGCCCTTATGACACAACCTAGAGGATCAACTTCATATCCCAAACAATAGAACAATCTCCAATCTACAAGTTATAATGACAAACCTTGAACATGGGAAAGAAAAAAAATGTTACCAATGATGGTGTCGTTGATGCCAAATTTTTCATGAGTGCCCCTCAGAAAAACATACCTACACCACAACAAAAAATCCAAAACCATCATCAAAACAACCATCTGACAAACACAACAACACAACAACCAAATAATCAAACAATCAATAATGTCAATGATCAAAGGGGACCGCCCCAGTGAAACAAGAAGTTCACCAAGCGGAAGTACACTGCCCTTTGGGAACCACTTGAAGTCATCATGAAGAAATTGATAAACGAAAACCTCATCAAGATTCCCACCTATGAGAACTACCAAGAACCAGATGTAAAACCTCCTTGGTACAACGAAAATTAGCTATGTGACTTCCACAAAATAAAAGGGCATACCACTAACAGTTGAATGAGGTTAAAAAACATAGTCCAAGACCTCATTGATCAAATAATCATAAATGTGGAACAACCAACAGGGAATCAGAATCTCAAAATATACACGAATCTGATGCCTAACCATAACAATAAAGGGAACAATAACAATGATAAGGGGAAAGGAACCTTCAAGAACGTGAATCATGTGTATGACCATGTTATCGCATCCTTGGATGACTACTGTGCTACCATCACCATCAAAGGAGCCCATACTGATTGTGGAGTCACCATAAGAGGCGACAAAGTTACCATCGTAGGATCATCCCAGCCAAATAGAGTCCCTACACCAAGATCTGTTCCCAATGGTTACAATGTCCGTGATCAGCTAAAAAGAACCCCAACACAAATCTCCATCATGGATTTATTAAAATTTCATCTGCCCACAAGAAAATCCTTGAGGAAGCATTGGCTTTATCCACCATCCTCGTAGATCTTGATGTGGAACAATTCCAAGCTATGGTCAGAAACATCATTACCCCGAATCTCCTTACATTCTCTGACCAAGATTTTCTCGCTCAACCATCTCATAACCATGCACTCCATTTAGAGGTTCTAGTGCAGACAAATAAAGTCAAGCGAGTCTTGGTGGATGGAGGTGCAGACTTGAATATTTGTTCCCTCAAGCTCATTAAGAACCTAAAAATCTCAAAGGACTCCATCAACAAAGGAAAAGGTATTACAATAAGAGAATATGATGATTAGGAAAGAGTGTCCTAAGGAACAATCCAAATCCCTATTCAAGTAGGGCCAGCTATCATGGAAACCACCTGTCAAGTCCTGGACCTCGACTTTCCTTATAACATTCTCCTAGGACGTCCATGGATCCATGCAATGCAAGTAGTAGCATCAACCTTCCATCAGTGTGTCAAGTTCACATATGAAGGACAAGAGGTCACCATCCATGGAGATCCTGAACCATTCTCCTACTGCAAAAGCCTTGAGGAAAAATACTACAAAATTCCTCAAGTACCTAAAAATGATGAAGGCCCATCAACACCATACATTGATCCAGCCACTCTCACCTCCACTTCTATGACAGAGACACCCACCATTCCTGCCATCCCAACCATCTCCGATATCAAATTCATCATGCAGGACAATGGTTGTGGAAACTATATGATTCCCAAAAATGCCTTTGTGGTCGGAGAAATACCACAATCTCCTAGATCACAAGTACATCCACAATTAAATCAAGCCTCCACTTCCCAAACATCCCCTGAATATACCAACTTTAGAAGTTGGGGAGATCTTGGCCAAGTAGTCATAGAAGAGGACCCATCTCATCTCCTATACCAAGATGATAGACTAGCAACTAATCTACCAATGGATGACAGAAGTAAGGTTTGCAAATGATGCTCACAATGGGCTATGATAGAAACTAGAGACTTGGGAAAAATGGCAATGGGCTTATAGTACCCCTCATTCTTGAGACATGAATGAGAAATATTGGCCTCGGATGTACCCCTCCGAGTATAACCATACATGGACGAGGTCCCCTAGTTAAAGCAGTCAAGACTCCCTATGAACCAACACCAACTAAGCTTCGCTTACCTATATCCACTGGCCGCATCTTAGATAATTTCACTTTTGATATAACTAATGTTTGTAGTAGCAGTGATGATGAAGATCCCATAACCAACGTACCCAGGCTCTTTGAGGATACCACCCTTCTCATGATTAGCACCCTATCTTATGAGTCTGAAAACCAAAACCATGAAATCTGTCTAGTTTACCCCCAACTCATCAATTATGACCAACGAGGACCACCAATTCTTGACACATTCAAAAATGATGAGGCACTCTCAAAATTCATGGGACTACAGGATAATATTCCATGTGGGGATCACAAAGCAGAATTCATCATTGAGCTAGATACACAGGCCTATTATGGGGAAACGATTGAATCCCTCAGTCGCAAAAGTGAGAAATTAAGAATAATATCTAAGTCCTTGAGTGAAAACCACACTGTGGCACTCTCTGACACGAAAAAAGTTAAAATAAAGGATGCATCCAATGGTGAAAACCTCTCTGAGGCACCTAATGATGGGGGATTCAATCTTCCTTTTAGAGCTCTCCATCAGGAAAGATCAGCAGTCCTGGCAGAAAAATGCAATCCAGTTAATCTAGGAATAGAGGAGACCCCGCACATCACATTCTATGCGGAGTCATTACTATCAGAGGAACAAGAGCTCCTAGCAACCTTCTTGAGAGAAAGACAAGTTAATTTTGCATGGAGCTATGTAGATATGCTCGGGCTTGATCTAGAGATTATAGTTCACCACCTAGCAATATATCCTAAAGCAAATCCTTTCTGAAAAAAAATCAGGAAAATGCACCCTCAGATCACCTTACTAGTCAAAATGGAACTAAAGAAGCTATTAGACTTAGGATTCATTCGACCAATAGATTATATAGAATGGGTGTCAAACCTGGTTCTTGTCTCAAAACCTGATGGGGGCATCAGAATTTGCACATATTTCAGGGACTTAAACAAAGCATGTCCAAAAGATGATTTCCCATTGCCCAACATTGACATGACTATAGACATGATGGGGGGACATGAAATGCTTTCCTTAATGGATGGTTTCTCAGGATACAACTAGATAATGATTGATAAAGAAGACAAACACAAAACGGCCTTCACTTGTCCATGGGGGACTTACTACTAGAATATGATGCCATTCGGCATGAAGAACGCAGGAGCAACATACCAAAGAGCCATGACATTAATCTTCCATGACATGATCCATAAAAATGTCAAAGATTATGTCAATGACATACTATCCAAATCCAGAAGGAGGAAGGATCACATAGCAACCTTGAGTATTATTTTCAACAGGCTGGAGGAATACAAGGTCTGATTAAATCCAAAGAAGTGTTTCTTCAGCGTACAATCAGGAAAGTTGCTAGGATACATAGTGTCAATGAGAGGTATTGAGGTAGACCCTACTAAGGTAAAAGCAATCCTTGAGATGGAGGCACCCAAAACATTGAAACAATTAAGAGGTTTCCAAGGCAAGTTTCATTCCATCTGAAGGTTCATAGCACAGCTAGCAGATAAACAGAATCCATACTCTCACCTGCTTCACAAGGGAGTAGCGTACAAGTAGGATGATAAGTGTGAAGAAGCCTTCAATAAGATCAAAGAATATCTTCTTACACCACTAGTCCTCATGTCACCGATCCCAAGAAAGCCATTAATTCTTTATGCATCAGCAATAGCAGCAACCCTCGGTGCTCTTCTAGCTCAACATGATGAAAATGGGACAGAATGGGCCATCTATTATATCAGTAGAACAATGGCTGGACATGAGTTAAACTACTCATTCATTGAGAAAGCATATCTAGCAATAATGTTTGCTTCATAGAAATTCAGACATTACATGTTGGCACACAAAATAAAACTCATTGCAAAGATTGATCCCCTCAAGTACTTACTCTCAAAAGCAATACTCACTGGAAGAATGGCTAAATGGGTCATGATACTATCAAAGTATGACATTGAATATGTGGAGCAGAAAGTAATTAAAGGCCAAGTCATCGTAGATCAGCTTGCAGAAGCACCAATCTATTCAAAGAATCCTCTCATCTCGGAGTTTCTAGACAAATCCATCTTCAATCTCAACATAGCCGACCACTAGAAACTTTACTTTGATGGCTCATACATGCAACATGGATTAGGATCTACTGTCTTATTTATCACCCCACAGGGGGACTGCATACCTAGATCATATAAATTGGCATTCCCCTGCACCAACAACATTGCAGAATATGAGGCTTTAACCATAGGTCTCAAAATAGCAGTGCAGTGGCACATCATGGCCCTCAGAGTATACGAAGACTCCCAATTGATAATAAACCAAGTGAATGGTGAATACTAGACTAAGGATGATAAGGTCACTCCATACAAGAAACTGGTGGAGACTCTCAAGGAATCCTTTATTGAGATCACATTTGAGAAATATCCTAGAGAAAACAACAGAGTTGTAGACACCATGGCAACAATTGGATCCCTATTGGACATCCCTCGCAACATCCTAAAACATGAATTCTTGGTAGAGCAGCTTCTCATGCCCACATTTGAGGTACCAGAGTCAGAAGTTTTGTGTGAAATTGTTAGTCTTGGAGATCCCTGGTACCATGACATTTATACATACCTACGAATAGGTGTCTTACCTGCTGACTTACCCTCAAGCTTAAAAAGAACTTTTATTAAAAAATCCTCTAGGCTTGTCATCCTAGGAAATACCTTATACCGTAGAAGCATAGAGGGAACCTTATTATGCTACCTTAATATTGACAAAGCCTTGACTGCTTTAACTGAGGTGCACAATAGGATTTGTTGTTCGCACTCGAGTGGAATGACCTTGGCCAAGAAACTACTGAGGATGGGGTATTATTGGCCCACTATGGAGAAAGAGTCACATGACTACGTCAAAAGGTGTCTACAATGTCAACAGCATGGGGACCTCATCCATGCTCCAGCTCAAGAGCTCCATCCCATCATTACACCATGGCCCTTTTCGCAATGGGGGCTCAATCTCATCAGAAAAATAACTCCCACTTCATCTAATGGTCATAAGTTTATCATAACAGGCACCGAGTGCTTTACCAAGTGGGTCAAAGCCATACCAATGACCTATGTAATGGGGAAGCAGATATCAAATTTCATCCTGAACTATCTCATATGCCAATACGATGTTCCCCAAGCTATTATCTCAAATAATGGAACACCATTCAATAATCAAGATGTTCGCGAATTGTGTGAAAAATTCAAAATCCAACATCGCTTCTCCACCCCATACTATCCCCAAGGCAATGGCCAAGTAGAAGCCACAAATAAAACCATTTTAAATATCCTCAAGAAAACATTCAATGACGCAGGTCGTGACTAGCATCTATACCTCAATCTCGCCCTCTGGGCCTACCGAGCCAACATCTGCACACCCACCGGTGCCACCCCCTTCTCCCTGGTCTACGAATGAGAATCCATACTGCCCATTAAGATCGAGCTCCCATCACTAAGAATATCACTGCAAAACCTCATCACGGATGAAGAATACCGAGTATCAAGATTGAATGAACTAGAGCTACTGGATGAGCAGTGTATAGATGCTTTAAATCATTTACAAGTCTATCAAAATAGACTCAAGGGGAGTTATAACAAGAAAATTAGAAGCAGGACTTTCCAAGTTGGAGAGCTGGTACTAAACGAGAATCAGAAGAACGTCCTAAATCCAAACAGCAAAGGAAAATTTGAACCCAATTGGTTAGGACCATTTTTTATCACAACGAGCTATAAGTTAGGGGCATATCAGTTATCAACACCCGAAGGGGAACCTCTGAAAGGGCCATGAATAGCTCCCATTTCAAAAAGTTTTATGCCTAAATCTTTCAAGGTATAGAACCCAAAAAAATCAAAAAAATTAGAAAATGTCCTAAAAAAATGGTTACATTGGCGAAAACATGGAAAATAGGTGTCTTGGTAACAACAAAAAAATCAAAAAGCAAAAAATCCAAAAAAAAAAAATTAGAAAAAGGATCGAAAACAATAAATAGAAAAATCATCCTCTAGTGAAAACCACTTCGGTGGCACTTTGGACAAGTACCTTGGTGAAAACCTAGAAAACAAGTGCCTTGTGTAAATAAGCATGTTCCATCCACCAGGATCTTCATGGCTTGTTCTGCATCATCCATCTTCCATCGCATTCCATACCTCCATCCATCACTCATCCACCTGCATCCACACCATAGCTTGGTCCTATGTTCGTATCACGATCCCTCCTAGTACTACTCGGCCCATCCCAAGGTCAGTTTGTCTTGCCTTTATCAAAGTAGTCTATTGGATCACGGTGGGGGCATGTTCTCATTGGATCGGATTCCTATATATTCTTGAAGTCCTAAAATCAGAAAATCCAAAAACATCAAAAAATCACAAAATCCAAAAACATTCGAAACATATCAAAATCCCAAAAAATAGGTCAAAAAGTTAGTCAAAAAGTCAAAAATAGAGTCATCTTGTTGAACTACGGGTCTCTAAACCTTGAACATAGGCAAGGTTGAACTTTGATCATCCCCCAAGACACTTAGGTCAGTCCTTTAGGAGTTTTTCATAATAAACTGACATTTCATCATGTATATCTTCATTTGTAAATCGGTCAAGTTGTTAGTCAAACTACGTGGTCTCTACATGTATAACGTAGGCAAGGATAATATGTTGATCAGCCCCCGAGGTCCCTAGGATAGGTCCTTAGGTTAGTCTCTTGGTCAAAATCTCAGAAAACCCCAAAACATTTGAAAATCAAAAAATCAAAACATTTATAAAATCTCAAAAAATACCAAAAATAGCCTCAAAACATTCTGAAATCCAAAAACATCCAAAAATTTGAAAAAAATCCATCTATCTCATCTCGCTTTCACCCGCAATAAACATCACTCATAATAAATGATCGTTAGCCTCAACCTTTGGTGAAACAGTCAGAAACAAGTCTAGCGAGTTAAAAAGTGAAAACTCAAAACGTCAAAATCTCAAAATATAGGTTAGTACATATGCAAGTTTGTCAACTCTTTGTGTCAATAGCCAATCATCCAATCAGTTCCATATCAAATCATCTGATATCGTCATGTCCTAGGATGCATCCTTCCTACAATGGACATCAACATCAAACATCACCATAGTTTAGTCTTGGCTAGCGGTATTGAAGAACATCAGCTTGTTTGTTTACTGTATCTTTGTCTTTTAATTTATCTTATTTTACTCATTCCAAGGACCTCTCAATGATGTCCCCAACGAAGGGATTTAGAGAGATAGGAATGGGGCAATGATCATTATCTTTTTATCTGGTGCACTTGTTGGACATTCTTGTAATATAACCTCAGTGAATACTTGCTTTATTTAGGTATGTACGAAGGGTGTTTTAGATATTTTGTTGACCACAGAGGAAGGATTGCCTTTCTATGTTTTGGTCTGAGATGTTTGAAGTACCTAAAGTGCATCCTAGTAAGGTTTCCATATCTTAGGTGTGAACAAGGATACTCCTATCTGATTGTCGAGTCAAAGTCCATCACACTAAATACAATGTCATCTTGGTTCTTAATACTTTGATGCATCATATTTATGTGTGTTATCAAACATAAGATAATTGGCCCTTTGAAAATCTCAACTCCATGATAGATGTTCATCATCATCATCTTTTTTCTTGTTGAAATCTCTTTTCTTCCATTTCTTCTTTCTTTTCATGCTAACAAGGTACTATGACAGTTAATCACCACCATCATTAATCATGCATCCACAAATTGTCAGCACAATGCATATCATATAGAAAAATTGATCATCTCATATGCATTTAATATAGATTTGTTATTCTAAGCATCTCATAAACATAACATTACATACACATTTGCATATAACCATCTCTTACGTAATTATAGGAAACATAAAATAACCCATCACATCATCCAGGGCATAATCATATAACAACCATCACATCACATAAATAGATTAGGCATTTGCATCCATTTGCATAAAGCATCATCATAAACATACATATCATCCATCATCCATCCATATCATATAGAACATCTCATAAATAACCACATTGCAATCATTTTGCATTTCATTTCATAAATCATCCCATATCATTATAAGCATCCAGTGCATAATTAAAACAAATCATAATAGGTACAAAAGCATTATAAACAATCCATTGCATTGAGTGCATACATCCATCCATAATCATATAAAACATCTCATAAAAGCATTCATTGTGTCATCACATATACATCATAAGGTCATTATTCACATATCATTTTGCATATACACCATAAATCATCATCTCCATACCACCTTGCATAACATATCATGTCATATATAACATCGTCACAAGTGCATATCATATATGGATAATCACATATATTCATCAATGCATAACCGCATATCACAATCACTGCATTCACATCATCATCACCATCATAACAGAAAAAGAGATTGAAAAAGAAATCATTTTATAAATCAGCACATTTGCATCAACATACAATCATCATATAGATTGCATCATCATATAAACATACATATCATCTATCATCTACCCATATTGCATATCATATGTCATCATTCATTAAAAGCATAATATAGATCTGGTAGTCACATGACCATCACATTATGCATATATCATCAGAAATAAATGCATCCATATATATCTATCACATAATACCATATCATTATGGCATCGCATATAGAAATAGAACCATCCATAAATGCATGATACACAATGCATCGCATCAAAATCATGTCATATATATTGTCAAGTAACTGTCATAGTAAAAAATAATATTCAGATCACTGTACATGTGTGTATGTCAATAAGTACAAAAAGGCCCAACGGGCTATCAAAAATGAGCCCATATGACACGAAAGAATAATATCTTGATCAAAATGAGGTCTAACCCTCATGTATGTTGCCCTCACCTCTATCACCGTGACCCTCTATCGGTCTATGGCTAGTGTGTTGTGAGTAATCTAGGGCCCGGCTTGCTCTGGGTACAACCTGATGGTAAAGCAACTGATAATAATCCGCCTCCTAGATGGCCTCCCTGTATGAACGAAGAGGCACTGTGTCGTGAGAGGAGGAAGCCGCCATACTCTCTAACTATTGTCTACGGCCTATCTCTGCAACCACCTGTAACTCTGCAGCCTACCTCTGTAAAACTGCATGATCTCTCTCCACATGGGTCTGGTCCCTCTCTATTGTCAAGGCCTGGACTTAGGCCTACAACTATACTATCAACTTATCCCTCAAATCCAGCTAACCTGCTGGCTATCTTGGTAGAGGTTGCATGTGAGGCTAGTCCTCACCCCTGGCTCGTGGTGGTGTGGCAACCCAATCCTGGTGCCTATCATGTCTACCCTCCAGCCCCTGATCTCAGTCCTACATATGTACATTAGCATGAGGCTGATCCATCTAGACCTATGTTGGCTAGACCTGTGCTGGCTAGACCTATGCTGGTTGGTCCTGTGCTGGTTGTCCTGCTAGAGGACCACCACCTCCTCGTCCTCAACCTTCTCCCCTACCCCTGGCTCTTTGTCGAATGGAGGGTGCACCTAGAACTATCAAATGTAGAGGTGATTGGAACCAATCTCTATATGCCTGAGTCACTCTTGGATCTGTGACCCCCTAATCATACACCCATGGCTGGGCCACCAGTTGCCTAAAATTTTCAACTTCCTCAGAGGTAGGAATATATTTCCCCCAAGCACCCTGCGATACTGTGCGAGGAAATATGGCCATGTAGTCATCGTTTGGCCTGTCTTGTACCTCCCCAAACTGATGTTGAACTTGTCCAGGTAGATATCGCTCAATCATAGTGTGCTCTCACCCCTGCATAAACCAATCCTAGCAAGAAAAGAATAACTATTGTACATCATCGGCCCATCTAAGCTAACCAAGGTAGGGACGAAATGTAAACCTTGTCATCTCATCAATGAACCTCCTCTAGTGAGGGATCCCATGCTCACCTATGTGTGAAGGACACATCGCCCCTGTAGTGCCAAACCATTGGATCATCAGGCCCGACCGGCACTGGAACAACCCATGGAAAAAGAATGAAGATATGCTCCCATGCCCACACATGAAGGAGCGTGACACCTACACCAAGTGCCCTATTGTCCAAGTATACATACTCATGTAAATCCCTGTAAAGGGAGGCAAGAAGAACCGAACCCCATGCAAAATGGGTTGGCCTATCACAAACCATCTGCTCCTAGCAAAGTCCCCAACTAGGACTTAAGTACCAACCTCGTCGATCTGGAGCAACAAGACCTAAAATGATAGTAGCTATCACTAGACAGAATGGTGACATGAGCAACCAGTGACGCTCCAGCTCTATCTGGCCCTCACAAAACATGATCTCATCTATGGCTAGGACTGCATAGCAGGCATCTCATCCAACATCCATGTCATGAATAACTCGTTGACCATGTATCAGAAATCTAAGGATGCGCCACACGTCCTCCAAGGTAACGGTGGCCTCACCAGTCAGAAGATGAAAGGACGATGTCTCACTGTTCCATCTCTCGGCAAGTGTAGACATTATGCCAAGATGGGTCTACACAGGTGCTGCATAGGCAATGTACCATAGCCCCATCTCTCGAAGTTGATCTTGCTCCCTGTCACTCAAATCTCACAAATAACTGAATATCTCTAGTGATCTGTGCTCGCAAGAATAGAGCTCCCTTGCCCCCTCTTGAATCAGGAAAGATCACCGTGTTAAAATCATCAGGAAATTTTCTCCCAAGTGTTCAAAAAACTAGCCCAACGTTGCAAACTGTGAAGGCGTCGCAGTTTGAAATTTACAAATAGCGACGCTGGCATCTTCAAATCCTAAACTGCACCACTACAGTCCACTTTTCTTAAGCATCCTGAACCCTAATTCTAAAGTCCACCGCGGCGTCGAAGTTTGAGGAATCTTTTCAAACACCAAACTCCATCACAGTGGTCCATCTTGTGATGGCGGTCCAATTTAAAAGACCAAGTGGTCCAGTTTGAAATTCTAGCGGCACTATATAGCACCACTGAAAGAGACCTAGTTCTAAAAGCAATAAATAAGTGTGTAAAATGAAAAACGAAGCTCAGGTAAGGATCACATATCAGTGCCCCAATGTTGGGAGGTCACTAGTATGTCTGTACTCGATTAGAGATATGCACCGGGACCTATTGTTGTGCCATCTCATCAAGGTATCAAGGCTCAAATCAAGAAATCTTTGAAGGCTATGTGTGAAAATGAATTGGAAGTGGCCTCCTAAGGCCTATTTAAGCCTAAAAATTAGGGTTTTTTGACCTCGTTCGGCCATCCTACTAGGATTTTGGACCATCGGTTCCGTTTTTGTCCATCTGAAGGCCATTTTGCACCTTTTTTTGGTGTTTTACCTCATTTTTTGACCTCCTGGAGCCTTTCTAGACCTGTCGAGCACCTTGTCCTCTTTTTTCGCGAGATCACCTAAAAATCAAAATTTTTGTCTGATCTCTTAAGGGGGTAGTATATTACAATAATTTCCTTCATCAAGGCTGCAGTGAGGCAATTTTTAAAATAAAAAAAAATTGGCTTTTGATCGAGACCATTTATTCTTTGAACCAATGCAACGAGTGCACTACTTCAAAGAGGGGCAAAATGTAGACACGTAAAATGTACTGATTGACATGGCATATCTAATCTTGACCACTAACACCGTTTCATCCTAAATCATCCCTTGGTCTAATCATTTAATCGAATACCTTTATTTGGTTAAATTCATCAATGTTCCTCTCTTAATTAAATAAATCATTTATCTAATTAAGTCATCCTTTCTTGTTAATTAAATCAATCAGTTTGATCTAATTATCACTATTTAATTAAATAATCAATTTTATTTGATTAATTTCCTAAAGTCATCTTATTAAATTAAATAAATTAAAACCCTATTTGATTTAATCTAACTTCATCTCCTTGGTTAAATAAAACAAAAATATTTATTTAATTAACCTTGAAATCATATTATTCTCATATTTTGATTTAAACCAATCCATAAATCTAAATCAATATGTCACATCATTCTAACCTCTCATTAAATTAATTAACCTTTATTAATTTAATCTCTTCTCATGTTCCATCCTCTAGCTTTTGCAACTTGCACAAGAAAATAGATTTAATTCATTTATTTAATCTCTATTTTCTCTCAAAAGGCATAATAAAGGAATATTCCTCAAATTTGAATTCAAAAATCCAAGTGGACTTTGTCCTTCCAACAAGGCATTTACTCCACCTAGAAAGTCCTTTTTCCTTGACCCAAGTGGCATTTAATGCACCTTCTTTCCCTCTTACATCTCATTTCAATAATTTCAAAATTCAAATATATGCATTTATTGACACATTCTTCAAAACTTGCACATCCTCCATCCACTCACAAGTTGACAAGTGGCACCTTGTTATTTGTTGATTCTTAGTCCCACATTGCTCTCTTTTGGGCATTCTTCCAACTTGACATTCTATAAATAAGAGGCTAATCTCCTCATTTGATCATCCACAACTTGAGTAAACTTACTATACTCAAATTCATAGCAATCTTCATCCATCTCATTGAATTTTATAGCTTGGTTATGCAGATTTTGTTTTGGAGCACTCATCAATTTTCAACAAAATGGATCACAATCTTCATCAAATCATCAAACCTAGCATTGGAGTTGGGAAAGGGGAAATTTTCACAACAAATTGGCACCAACTCCCTTAAGAGATTAAGAGTTTGATTTGTTTTAGAATAGGATTCAACATCTTTGTTTTAAGTTTATTGTGCTCTTCATTTTATTCCTTTTCCCTTGCATTCAAATGGATTTCTTGAGGAATTTATATTCTAACTTGCATAGACCTTATTAAGTGTTCATTTGTTGTGTTCTTGCAAGTATAGGATATTGGTTCACAAGTACATTGGTCATTTTAGAAAAAGAATATCCTAATCCGGTTTTTGTTTCTTGTGTATTAGGTTCAATAGGGATACGAATACCTTGCTCATGTTTTCCACACCCTTTTGTACTATATCCTAATTTTTTTACAAACTTATAGCCTTTTCCATAAATTCTTTCCATTTCGTGTGGAGTAGGCGGGGATTGATAATCTATCTCATCAAAATTTGTTTTGTATGTTGTATTGTCATCCAAATTATAGGAGATAGATGTTTGAGAAGATTGTTCAGAATTTTAGTGGACATGATTATTGGTTGTTCTTGTTTCTCATCTTTATTTTGTGTGAGTATGTATTCACCCATAAACGAGTGTGTGAATTCTAAGGATCCCCAATTTTCACCAAATAATTTAGATATTGATTCCTTATCGTTATGCTCAATTTGAAGAGGGTATATATTGGATGTTGGAATTAACATTTTCAAAAGACTTGTAACCCCTTTTTCAAGGTGCAAGAAATGTTCAAGCTCTAGGTCAATTTCAACTTGATAGATATGATTGTTATGAACATATTTCATGATACGATGAAGGGTCGAAGGTACTGCATTCATCTCATGAATCAATGGTCGGCCTAAAAGAAGATTATATGAAAGATCATAAGGCATGACATGGATAGGAGTTTGCAAAGTAGCCACCCCAACCGTAATAGGAAAAGTAATTATCCCAAACGGTTGCTTCGTTGTATTTTCAAATCCTTGAAGGGAGACGGAATCAAGTATTATTTGTGACCTGTCAACATCTAATCAATCAAGGAGACTCACGCAACACACATTAAGAGTAGAACCATTATTTATGAGAGTGTGTTTGATACATATTCAATTGAATCAAGCAATTATCATAAAGGTGTCATGTTGTTTACGCAACTCCAAAGGAAGGAGCTCCTGTTGATGGAAAGTAATGTCAAGATTCAATTTTCAAAGATCATGTTGACTGGATGAGGGTGGTACCAGGAGGAATTTTGATTTTTTTTAAGGTTGTTTGAAGAATATTGTGATAATTTGGTGCTTTTTGAAGAAAATCCCAAAGGAAACTTTGGCAGGAGTATTCTTTAATTGTTCAACAAGATCATACTCCTTTGTGTGTGGGATATAGCGAGGAGCACTAGGTGGATTGGGTAAGGATAAAGAGGGTGGGGTTGGTTGTGGTAGTTGTGGGTTGTTTTGGGTGTTATATGTATGAGCAATAGTATCGTTACTATATTGCTATGATACATTGGTTCTAGGTGGGTAGAGGGTGTACCAGGGTCTTTTAGAGGGGTGAAGTTTATGTGAGGGTGGTGTTATCACCTCAAATTGTACCCTTGTTGAACCTGATGTTCAACACCTCAGTGTAACATGGGAAGACCTCTAAAGATGTGGGTTTCTTGTAAACAAAGGTCAACCTCTGAAGAAGGCCGGCTTCCTATGGTGTCACCTAACTACTGATCTTGTAAGGAAAAGGGAGAAGAAGAATGCATAAAAATGAAAATTAAATCCTATGGTGATACACCAAATTTTTTCAAACATGAACAGCTGCTTAACACACAATTTTCAATCAACTAGTAAAAGCTGATATGCACAACTCAATATTCATATGATATTGCATAAATGTTTTATAAGAAAGTTACGATACATACAGTCCTAGAAAGATGATAAATTATTCTCACAACTAAAACTATTTGCATCACTAACATAACCTATAACCTACAATATACACATCTCCTCTGCTAAAAGTGTTATTAATGAGACAATCAACAAGGAATAAGAGAAACTCACATGTAAATTTATCAATCATTCAACACACTCAATAAAATAGAGAACTGAGAAGGAAGAAGTTGCTTTCTTTATTGATCTCCAAAGGTGAAAACTGTGCATGCAATCTCTATAAATGAGTTAAAAAATTCAGTATTCTCCTCTAAGGACTCTCAGAAGTCACAAAGCAGAAAATATGTAAGAACTCCCTACAAAAGAGGAAAAAATGTCGTATATACAAAAACTAAAAAATATCGGCCCTTTTCTTTTAGGGTTTACAAAAAATATCAGCTTCTAAGAAAGGAATTTTCCCTTAGATCTTTTTATGAAATTAATGTTGTATCCCCGTGCCCATGTCAGTGTGAAAGATCACCCTCAGGAGAAGTCCTCAGATTATTTTGTGACCATAGCATTTGCTTCTGGCCCTCGTGTCCACTCTTGAACTTCCTTGAAGAGCTGCCTTGAATGCCCCTGGAGCTTTACCATTAACATCAATCTGCCTTTTGCTAATAGAACTCACAGTTGTCCCCAAGATTGATGGCTTCTTCTTTTATTCGGCCTTCTTCTTGCTCAAAATCTTTCTGCAGATTGACTTCCCTTGCAAATAGCTTCAAACTTTTCATTTAGATATCAACACCATTGATCTCTGAGCTGCCCCGTCACCTTTGGTCTTAGGAAAAGTCCATGTCATTTATGCTCTGTTGGTCTCATCCACAAGGGAAGTCAAACAATCAAATGACCGATGGTTCACCTTTAGTTCCTTCAGATTGGTTGGGCTCATTCCACGTAGATTCCAGACAGTCAAAGGTTGCTTCATTAGAATCGCATGTCGGTGAGACACTAATCGCGTCTCCCCGATGCGAGTACACCTTGTAGCAGCTATTAGCAGGACATGCGACAGTTGGGAAGACCCTATATCGAATGCAAAAGTCATATCGATATCACCCTTGCCATCACCCAGACTATCGTCAGAGACACATCGGGTCAGCAAGAGGTCTTCAGTCAGCAGGAGGTCATAGCAAACGCTAAGAGTCCTACTGATATCATTTTCCATGGCAAGTTGATTGCTATCGGCAAGACTCTCCATTGTCAGCAAGAGCTTTCATCGAGCCCATCATCCTCCGACAAGACACCATCGGGTCAGGGAGACCTCACACCGAACTCAAAATATTATACTGAAGGCACCCCGCTGTCGGCAGGACCTTCCTCATTAGGCCATACTTCATGTTGAAGGCAACTCTCTCAACGAGCCCATTTCATCTTGGCAAGACCCTACAAGGTCGGTGAGATTTTATGCCAAAGGAAATCCCCTTTGGCAAGACTCCTTATCAAACTCCTCCTCTCGGCGATGAGTCCCACTACAGCTAGCTCCCTATTGGTGAGACACAATTCTTTCGAAAGGACCTCATAGCAAGCTCCCTTCCTCTCCCTGAGCTCATTCTATTTTGGCGGGACCCTTCCATGTTAGCGAGACCTCTCGCTAAACCTAAAACTTTCGGCAGGACTTTACCAAGTCGGCAGGACATCACCCTTATGCCGGCCGTTTCAGCAAGACCAATTCTATCACCAGGACTTCGTGCCAAAGGTCTCATCTCTTAGCGAGCTTGGAGCTTCTTTCAGGGAGACCACTACATGTCGGCGAGACATCTTAGCAAGCCCAAAACCTCCGGCGAGAGCTCCCTTCATTCGGCCAGACCTTGGTTGATCAGCAAGATCTCACGCTGATGATGTCTCCTTTCACCGATATGTCCCCTCCTGTTAGTGAGATACTTCCCATGCGGAGGGAGATACAATATCTCATAGCAATTAAAATATCTTGCCGACCGAGACATTTCAAAATGAATAGAACCCCTGCTAGTCGGCAAGACAACTGGAAGGTCTTGCCAACTTTCTCCTTATAGGAATTTTATGCCAAACTTGACTGAGGTAGACCTTTCAACTGAGCTCCTTAAGAAATGCATCAGGGGTATGATTTAATCATGCACAACAATGTCTCCATTTGGCCTTTATGAACACCTGAAACATAGATTGCCTTGCCTGATTGAGCCCGTAGGTGAAAATTGGGCAACATTTTTGGTGACCTTTGTTGGATGTTTGCCTGCTAAACATGGAAAACTAGTAGCCAAAACTTGTCCATTGGACATGGAGTTATTAGGAAAACTTAGAAAAATTAAAAATCAGTTCGCACGTGGCTGCAACTCACTTGAGACTCATAGAACACAACAAGTTGCCAGAACTAACAAAATAGGAGAAACTGAAAAGAAACTATTTACCGTGCTGGAACAACACCTAGGGAAAGAAAACAACAATCGAACTAAAGTACAGAAGCACTTATTGAAACATAAAACCTAACCTAATATGTACAATGGAGGAACTTATCAAACCTCAAAACAAGGCTTGAGGTGTATCTCATTGACTGGGATAGGAAGCACTTCACCTTTAGTTGTGGCCAGTTGGTAAGCATTGTGTTCTTTGCAGTCTTTGATAATAAATGGATCCGTCCACATGTTGTCAAACTTGGTGTGATGGCCTAGCCTACTTTTTAGAACATCCCATTTCAGCACAAGATCTCCCACCATGAAATCTCTTGATCGAGTTTTCTTATCAAATGTTATCTTAGTCAGGATTTGCTAACGTTCCATGTTCTTCATAGCCTTGTTTCTAGTTTCTTCTAACTCCATCAGCTGAGTATATCTTAAGGCAATTGGGTTAGTCTGTTCAAACAGGACCAGCTGACTGGCAATGTCCAAGGTGGGCAACTCAGTAGAAATAGGTAATTTTGCTTCTTTACCATACACCATGTAAGGTGAGTTCCCAATCACCTTCTTAGGGGTAATTTTTTCTATCCAAAAAGCAGTCTTTAGCCTAGCATGCCAATCCCTCTGATTGCTTTGAAGTGTCATTTTGATAATGTTAATCAAATTTTTATTAGTGGACTCTACAAGTCTGTTGCCCTGAGGATAATAGTTGGAGCTTGTGTTCAAGTAAATGCCATTCTTCAATGCCCAATTAGCAACCTTCAAACCAACAAATGTCAAGGTGTTGTCAGAAATTTTAGAATCTGGGACTTCAAATCTATAAACCATGTCTTCATAAAAATTCAACACTGTTGTTTCATTAGCTTCCTTCAGAGGCAAAGCTTCTATCCATCGTGTAAATTAATTTGTTGTTGTGATAATCCACCTATGCCCTGTGCTTAAGGGTGGGTTAATTGCCCCTATGAAGTCAATTCCCCACTTCATAAACAGCTGCTCTATCTAAATTGGTTGTAATGGAAAAGCAACAAGTCTTTCTTTGTCTAAAAACAAGGCACATTTGGAACATCTTCTGACATGCGTATGTGCATTCTTAAACAAGTCAGGCCAATAATAGCCTGCTCTCAAAATCTTATATGTTGTTTTCCTTGCAGCATAGTGACCTCCAGAGGGTCCATCATGGAAATCATGTAATATCTGATCCACTTGATCATTATCAACACACCTGAGTAGTACTCCACTGTGATCCTTCCTATGCAACACATCATCAATCAAGACGAAGGGAATAGACTGAAGTCGATAGTACCTCCTCTTCGTCCTATTCAGATTAGGTGGACATTCCCCAGTTCTCAAGAAATGTGACATTTCCTACAACCAACTGGTAGCTTCATCATCTGTTGTCCCCACATTAACCAAAATGAGTCTCGTTGATCCTCTACTATTGAAAAGTCTTCGTTATCCAGTTGCTAGCATAAACCTTTTCCCCTTATCAATTTAGTGACCTGAATATCCACATCATACTCCATAACTCTTGTGATCCATCCAGCCCATTTTTCATTTAGATCTTTACTGAGTAAAAATTATTTCACGCTGGAATGTGCCACCTATAGATAAATTTTGTTATGAGACAATAGATGTCTAAATTTCTTCAAACTTTTCACAACAGCCAACACATGTTTTTCTATGAAGGTATACTTCTACTCATAGTCTTCTAGATCCTTGTTGAAAAAAGCAATGGGCTGCTCCAACCCTTCTACATTTTTTTGCACCAAGATTGTAGAGATTACATTAAAACTACCAAAATCATACAAGGTAAAATCTTTGCTGAAATATGGGTTGACTAATGTTGGGGCTGAAGCTAATGCCTCCTTGATCAGTTGAAAATTTTATTTTGCTTCTTGAGTCCATTTAAACTCTGCATTCTTTTTTAACATAGTTGTAAGGGGTTTTAGCAAGGCTACTATATCAGGGAGAAATCTCCTAACAAAATTGATACAAGCAATGAAACTCTGAAGTCCTTTCTTATGCGGAGGTAAAGGAAGCTCTAGGATTGCTGCAACTCTTTTAGGATCCACAGTAATTCCTTCCCTAGATACGACATACCCAAGAATCTTTCCTTCATGAACAGAGAAAACACACTTCTTGGGGTTCAATGACATACCAAACTCCCAGCAACGTTCAAAAACCTGCCTCAAATGGTCAATGTGATCTGCTATCTTCTTGGAATAGATAGTTATGTCATCAAGATATACTAAGACAAACTTATACATTAGGTTACCAAAGGCCATGTCCATAGCCTTTTGGAAGGTTGCTCTAGCGTTAGACAAACCAAATGGCATTTTCCTATATGCCATTCTGCCCCACTTTGTGGTGAAGGAAGTTTTAAATTGATTTCCTTCCCTTACCAAAATTTGGTTATAACTAGAATATCCATCCAGTAAAGAGAAATGTTCAGAACCTGACACACATTGAAGAATCTACTCCATAGACGGAAGAGGGTGCCTGTCCTTTAATGAAGCTTTGTTCAAATCTCTGAAGTCTACACATAATCTAAGCTATCTGTCTTTCTTCCTGATGGGAACTAGATTTGCAACCCAGCTAGTATGCTTTATGGGAAAGATAATCCCACTTTCTATAATTCTAAAGACTTCTTTCTGCATTAATGGCTCCAATTTGGGATTAACTAGCCTTTGTTTCTGCCTTATGGGTTTGGCTATTCACTCTAATTCTATTGTATGTCGTACAAGATGTGGATCAAATCCCTTCAAATCTTCATATTCCCAGGCGAATATGACAATGAATTCTTGGAATAATTGCAAAAAAGACTGCTTTTCAATAGCAGTGTTTATTTTTCCTATCTTGAGGCTTCTCTTGGGTGCAATTTCTAAGTCCTCATAATGATCTTGTTGAACTAATAAATTGGCTTTATTACTTTTAGCCTGATCATCAGAATTAAAAATACTTTCTAAGGTGACCAAACCTTTAGGCAACTTGTTATTCTTCAACTGCAGTACCTGGTCCCCATACTGTTGTTTAATTCTCTCCTGCTTTGATGTTGCAAACACGTCTTCTTCAAGTAGAAACTGCAAAATCTACTCATCGCTCTCAAAGACCTGCTAGTTAACATTGTTATCGGGCACGGAAGGACTGATAATAACCTTGATGTGTTGTTGATTACACTCCTTCTTTATGCTATTCATAATGTCAAACTGAGCTCCCATGACTGCTAATATGTCAGCATGTTGATTCTAATTTCTTGGAATTGAAATGATATTGAAAGCCTCAAAATCCTTAATGAGGTCCCAAACCCTGTTCTTATACATTATAAGAACATTATTTTTAATAGCATTCAGGCCTCTGACCTAATTTACTACCAATTCACTATCCCCATGCACCTTCAAACACTTAATTCCATGTTTCCTCGCCCATTCCAGTCCTTGAGTAAGACCTTCATATTCTGCTGTGTTATTAGTGCATGAAAATGCAAACCTAAAGGCTGCATAATATCTTTCAGCTCTTGGGGAAACCAGTAATGCACCCCCACCAGCACCATGCTTGCTCCTTGAGCCATCAAAATACATTTCCCAAACATCATCTTGCTAATCACAATCATTCACTGACCTCTTAACCAAGTTAGGCATCACTACATCATCTTCTTGAAACATGTAGTTACCCATACCAGCATCTAACACCAAATCACTTTTAGCACTAGAAGTTTGGCCTGATGCCCACTCATCTAGAAGTATATCAGGAATATCATTGACAGCAATGTGAGGATCAAAGACAGCAGCATGCTCGTCTTGTTCAAAAATTATACAATTGGCATTCGTTGTACTAGGTATATAGGGTTCTATATTGTCTTTTGCAAGTAGCTCAGACTTAATGGTTACTTTAGTTCCATACCTAGTACAAAACAACATGTGAGACTAGTCAAATGAAAGGTATCCCCCTATTTTGGCCATGAACTCTCTTGACAAACATAACCCAAAATATAGAGGCAAATCTACCACATAAATGTCTAGTGAAATTGAAAAATTAGAGCAAGCATGTAGAGTTAAGCTAGCATCTTTGATAAGACCCACTATATTAATAGATGATCCATCCAGCTGGACTACTCCCTTCTTTAAAGGTTCATACTTTAAACCTAACTGATGAGCTACTTGCTTGGGCATCATAGAACAGGTAGCTCCACTATCTACCATACAATTGTGCACTAAATTTTTCCTAATAATAAATGAAACATAGAACGAAGGAGGTCTCATGTTCTTACCTTGAATCGTAGATTTCTCTTTGCTACTGAGATTAGTAACTTTCCCTTGATCATCATTAGCCATTACGACCTTTTGGGAATTAGCAGCAACTTGCTCAGGATTTGCATTTTCAGATAGTGCCCTTTTTAGTAGATCAGTCTGTCCAGGAATGCTTAAGGAGTCCCACATGGTCATATTCACATTCATCTTCTTCATGTTGTCCACAATATTGTAAGGTAAAGTTGAAGGTACCTTCTGATGTACTTTGGTAGCAGTCGGTTCCTTATTCTTGTGAGGCTGCTCATTGATTGGTAAGACAGTATTTTTTTTCGGTACATTCAGAATAGGTGTGGATGGTGCTTCCATAGTTGTAGGCCCCTTATTTTTATCAGCTAATTGCTCCACCTTTAGAGATATTTTCTTAGCTCATGTATTGGCTGCAATTGTTGAATCAACATTCACACCACAGAACTCTTCACTTTGCCAATTTAAAAATGCAGTCTCATTAAAATGTATATCCGGTTGTTGTTCAGGTATATTAGCAGGTGTATCTAGATGTAGACTGGCAGTGTTTTGGACCATAAATGCCTGATTAACTACCCCATTTGAGCATGAGGTTGGGTTATGTGCTTGATTACACAAATGACACCATTCATTTTCCATCACAAAGTTATTCTGGGCTGGAACCATATCCTTCACTAGATTTAGAGCATTAAGAGGAGCTGGATTATAAGATTAGAATGGTCTCTGATTAACATTTTTCCTCTGATAAGTACCTTGATAGGGTTGCCTATTTTGCTAATACTGATATCCTTGGTTTTGATAAGACTGATTTACATTATGACCTTGTTGTTGGTTCTACTATTGGAAACTCGGCCTTGCCCCTTGATACTGTTTCTTCATGTTGATCAACTCATTTCCCATAGTTTGTAAAATGATTTCTATCTTATGCTGACTAGACTTGATCTCTTGCAATTCACTTGATGGTCCTGTAGCCAACACTTCCTGGCTCACAACAATGGGTAATGCTGGAAAAGTAGGTAAAGGGGCTAAAGATGGCATTTGCAATGGCACATTTGATTGAATTTCAGGGAAATAGGGCATAGGTGGCCTAGGTGCTAACTTGTCTGCCTGAATGAGGTTATTTTCTACCTTAATAGCTATGTTATAAGCCTGAGGTAAATAAATACCCCCCATGTACTGTATCATGACTAAGATATCACTATTTAAACTTTTTCAAATAGTATAAAAATGCATAATCAGCAGAAGGCCTTACCGTAGCAGGTATTTTGTTCCAAGTCTTTTGAAATCGAATATTGAATTCCACCATTTGTTCTTGTGAGGCTCTTTTTATGGTTGTTAACTGCTCTACCAAAGATAGGTGATCAGAATTTTCCTCAAAAAATCTGGTAAATTCATCACCAAGCTCATCCCATGTTCTTATAGAACCCACTCGCAAGCTTCTAAACCATTCCAACACCTTATTCTTGAAAGATGTAGCCAACAATCTCACAACCACATTTTCTTGTGTCACATGATGCACATTACACAACACTGCCACATCTCTGATATGTTCAAAAGGAGTTACTTGTCCTTCTCCAGTAAACTCTGGTAACCCTTTTAACACTGCTAATGGAATATCATCATGTTGCGCTAGATTAAGGGGACTACCCTGGTTGAACGATACGAAAGTAAAGGCTCTTGGGGCTACCATTGAGCTAGAATGCATTGGTATGCTTGCTGAAGCAGAACTTGAACTGACTTGTACTGAACTTGAACTTGGCTAAGAAGTGTTTGCTGCAACAGAAATACTATTTGCTACACAATTGAAAGCCCCAAATGAGGAGGCAGAAAGTTATGTTCTAAGAGTAGGAGATGATGAACGCCTAGCTAGAGGATCTCTTCTTCTCCTTTCGTATGAAAACAGTGCCTTGTCACTAACAAGTTAGGTGGTGTTGATTGAGCTCTAGGAGAAGGAACAGTTCTTCTGAGAGTTCTCCCTCTTCTTCTTGGAGGAGATAAATGTAAAAAATCTATAGCTTTTGAACTTCTAGTTTCTATTTTTCTCATATAAATAAACACATTGATCCTTTCCTCCATGCAGAGTCACCAAATGTGCTTAAAAAAAATCTCAAAAAGGCTATCAGCTCACTGTTAGCACATCAAAACAACAAATCCTAGGAATTTTACTTCTAACTCGGTCCCACCGAGCGTGCCAAAAACTGTTATCACCTAAAATTGCACCCTTGTTGAACCTGATGTTCAACACCTCAGTGTAACATGGGAAGACCTCTAAAGATGTGGGTTTCTTGTAAATAGAGGTCAACCTTCGAAGAAGGCCGACTTCCTATACTGTCCCCTAACTACTGATCTTGTAAGGAAAAGGAAGAAGGAGAATGCATAAAAATAAAAATTAAATCCTATGGTGATACACCAAATTTGTTCAAACATGAGCAGCTGCTTAACTCACAATTTTCAATCAACTAGTAAAAGCTGATATGCACAACTCAATACTCATATGATATTGCATAAATGTTTTATAAGAAAGTTATGATACATATAGTCCTAGAAGGATGATAAATTCTTCTCATAACTAAAACTTTTTGCATCACTAACATAACCTATAACCTGTAATATACACATCTCCTCTGCTTAAAAGTGTTATTAATGAGACAATCAACAAGGAATAAGAGAAACTCACATGTAAATTTATCAATCATTCAACACACTCAATGAAACAAATAATTGAGAAGGAAGAAGTTGCTTTCTTTATTGATCTCCAAAGGTGAAAAATGTACATGCAATGTCTGTAAATGAGTTACAAAATTCAGTATTCTCCTCTAAGGACTCTCAAAAGTCACAAAGCATAAAATATGCAAGAACTCCCCACAAAAGAGGAAAAAATGCCATATATACAAAAACTAAAAAATATCAGCCCTTTTCTTTTAGGGTTTACATAAAATATCAGCTTCTAAGAAAGGAATTCTCCCTTAGATCTTTTTATGAAATTAATGTTGTATCCCTGTGTCCATGTCGGTGTGAAAGATCGCCCTCAGGAGAAGTCCTCAGATTCTTTTGTAACCACAGCATTTACTTTTAGCCCTTGTGTCCACTCTCGAACTTCCTTGAAGAGTTGCCTTGAATGCCCCTGGAGCTTTACCATTAACATCGATATACCTTTTTCCAATAGACCTCATAGTTGTCCTCGAGACAGACGGCTTCTTCTTTTATTCGGCCTTCTTCCTCTCAAAATCTTTCTACAGATTGACTTCCCTTGCAAATAGCTTCAAACTTTTCATTTAGATCTTGACACCATTGATCTCTGAGCTGCCCCATCGCCTTTGGTCTTAGGAAAAGTCCATGTCGTTTATGCTCTGTTGGTCTCATTCATAGGGGAAGTGAAATAGTCAAACGGCTGATGGTTCACCTTTAGTTCCTTTAGATTGGTTGAGCTCATGCCATGTAGATTCCAGATGGTCAAAGGTTGCTTCATCAGAATCGCATGTCGGTGAGACACTAATCGTGTCTCCCCGATGCGAGTACACCTCGTAGCAACCATCGTCAGGACATGCGACAGTCGGCAAGACCCTATATCGAATGCAAAAGTCATACCGATCTTGCCCTTGTCATTGTCCAGACTATCATTAGAGACACATCAGGTCAGCAAGAGTTCTTCAGTCTGCAGGAGGTCATAGCGAACGCTAAGAGTCCTACCGATATCATTTTCCATGGCAAGTTGATCACTATCTACAAGACTCTCCATTTTTGGCAAGAGCTTTCATCAAGCCCATCATCCTTCGATGAGACACCATCGGGTCGGGGAGACCTCACGCCAAACTCAAAATATTATACCAAAGGCACCCTGCTATCGGCAGGACCTTCCTCATTCGACCAAACTTCATGCCGAAGGCAACTCTCTCGGCGAGCCCATTTCATCTCGGCAAGACCCTATCGAGTTGACGAGACTTTATGCCAAAGGCAATCCCCTTCAACGAGACTCCTTATCGAACTCCTCCTCTCGGCGATGAGTCCCACTATAGCCAGCTCCCTATTAGCGAGACACAATTCTTTCGACAGGACCTCATAGCGAGCTCCCTTCCTCTCCCTAAGCTCATTCTATTTTGGTGGGACCCTTCCATGTCAGTGAGACCTCTCACCGAACCTAAAACTTTCGGCAGGACTTTACTGGGTCGGCAGGACATCACCCCGACGCCAGCCGTTTCAGCAAGACCAATTATGTCGCCAGGACTTCGTGTCGAAGGTCTCATCTCTTGGTGAGCTCAAACCTTCTTTCGGGGAGACCACTACATGTCGGCAAGACATCTTGGTGATCCCAAAACCTTCAGCGAGAGCTCCCTTCATTCAGCCAGACCTTGGTTGATCAACAAGATCTCATGCTAATGATGTCTACTTTCTACGATACGTCCCCTCCTATTGGCAAGATACTTCCCATGTGGAGGGAGATACAAAATCTCACAGCGATTAAAATTTCTTGCCGACCGAGACATTTCAAAATGAATAGAACCCCTGCTAGTCGGCAAGACAACTAGAAGGTCTTGCCGACTTTCTCCTTAGAGGAATTTTATGCCAAACTTGACTGAGGTAGAATTTTCAATTGAGCTCCTTGAGAAATGCATCAGGGGTATGATTTAATCATGCACAACAATGTCTCCATTTGGCCTTTATGAACACCTAAAACACAGATTGCCCTGCCTGATTGCGCCCATAGGTGAAAATTGGGCAACAGGTGGGTAAAGGATAAGATGAGGTTAGATTACATTAGTGTCCTTGGTTTTATAGGTCTCACAACAAACCAAAGTGGATGAGTTGGGTGAGATGAAATCCTAAAGAGACTCATCTATCAAATGTAAATCATCATGACTGAAAGGTTTGAGGGGTAAATTATCATTAATTTTTTTAAGATGTTCAAGAGAAGCACTAGAGGTGTTAACATTTGGTATCATGAGTTGGTCACCACAAACCTTAGTGGATGGATTATGCGAGATGAAGTATTGGAGGGCCTCATCTAACAAATCAAAGTCATCACAAGAAAAAGGTTTTAGAGGAACTTTATTATTAAGGGGTTTAGGTTTCTCAAATGTTGCAAGCATTAGAGGATGAAGTGAGTGAGAGGAAGTCTTCAAGAACTTCATCTAACTTGTCAACGTCATCACTACTAAGAGGTTTAGATGAGATGTTGTTTCTAATTTGAATCATGTGTTTGAAGGGATGGTTTGATGTTTCAGTTTTTGTGTCTTTATGTATCGATGAATTTGATTTAAAAGAACTAGGAATGAAAACAGAAAAGAAAATTTTCAAAGATCTAAAACTATCCATGAATGCCATGAAAAGAAATGAAATTTATGCTAATGAAAATAGAAACAACTCAACTATAGCAGATATGTAATTACAAAAAATAGAAAGATGCAATGCTGGAAACTAAAATATGAAAATGTTGATGAAGAAACTGTAGTGGGATTGATTCTCCCTAGGTGGCGAATATGTCCCAGGAGATGAAAAAAAATTAAGATTTTTTTGAATTTTTTGTCTTTTCTAGAAATTTTCAAGTCTGTACAATGCAGACATAGAATGCTAATGCATAGTGTTGAAATCATCGAATGAAATACAATGTAATAATGAGATCTAAATAATGCTTTCACTAATGCAATGTTTAAGAAACCTTAAGATGCAAAACAATGCAAAATGATGAAGTAAGTCCTAAGATGTAAAGAGAAATGTAAATCAGAATGATGTTATGTTCAAAAGTTAGGTTCACCAAAAGGAACTGTAGATTTTTGGCTCTTAGGACTTCTCTAACTCTTCTAGGGTTTTTCACCTAAAAGGAGAGAGTTTATTCCAAAAATGCTAAGGGTTCATTCAAATTATGTTATATGTGATGCTATCTAAGCTAAATGAATTGAACTAAATGCAAGTAAGTGATCTATATGACAGATTATGAAAGCAAAAATAAGATCTAAGCTATGTTTGAAAACATAGTATTGTTTACAAAAAGCTTCAAAAAATGAACAAAAATGTAAATTAAACTAAATAGAGTGCAGTTTTTCAGAATGTGTGGAAACTGAAGAAGACTAGAAAACAATTTGTAAAATTGATGAAATATGAATTTGAGGTGAATGGGTCTCATTCGCCACCCTGGGAAAATTAGTCCCAGGTTAGGACTTTTCTACACAGAAGTTGTTTTCTATCAACCGAGAACCTGGACCTACATCTGACTCAAATATGCACCTCAAGAGGGACTCACTTGCCATGCATGGTGAATCAGTCCACATTCAAATTTCTACAACTTCAAAGTTGTATTTTGCACCTTGACACCTGCACAACAATTTCTGATGGAAACCCAACTCGGGATCTTGGAAAATTCCTGCGAAATAGCTTAAAATTATTTGTCTAATTGGGGGTTTTCCTTGGTCAAACCCCTAGTTAGGTAATTAAACCTTGAATGGAGAAAAATATGCATAAACCCTAGCCTTAGATGTGTTAAAGACTGGGAAAATTTGAAATATGACAAAGGCCCTATTCTATTGCTCTAGAATAAGAAATGCAAAGATGATTCATATGATGCAAGAACTCAACCCTAGAAACCTTACTACACATGAAAAATAGGAATGAAATGACATGCAAATGATAAACAAACAAAATGCAAACCTTAATCTAAAGATAGAGTGAAAATGGAAGATGGAATAAAATGAAACCAAGTCCTTAGGTGTGATTTGGTGGCTAGTTGCACCTCTTCACCCTAGATTTCTTCATGATTCACCATAGGAATCCATCATCAACCCTTTGCAATTTTGGATCTTGACAAGAAAATTAAGCTTCAAGACCTACAAAAAACCCTAATTTGTTGCCCTAAAACTTCAACTTTTGCTAATGAAACTTGTTGTGTAAGACTTGACTTTAGAAATTGCTTTTGTGAATTGACAAAAATATGTGTGAAATGACCTTAGATGAGTATTTATAGGAAAAAACACCTTATTTTCCCATTATTTAGACCTAAGAGGCCGACATTCATTGGAAATTTAAGTTAAATTAATCAAATTCCTACTCAAAATTGAATTTTCCCTCAAAGGGGATTCATTCACCACCCTTAGTGAATGGGTCCCACCAGAGGGGACTCATTCTCCCAAGGTGGAAAATGGGTCCCACTACTACTTTTTGAAGGTGGGTTTTTAGGGTATGAGATAATTAAATGTTTTTTGTTGGGTTTTATGTGATTTCTCGGGTAAAACAGGCCTCTAGATCAAAATTAATGGGTATAAGGGGCCTATAAATGTTATTTTGAATGGTAAATGATGTGAAGGGACTCAAAATTAGGTCCAATTATGTGTGAAATTGTCTCTTTTCTCAAGAGGGTCCAATTTTCTATAGAACAATGTTGAATCTTTCTAGGAAATTCAACCTTCATACACTTGGTTGACTAACACAAGGAGTATAACCCTTAGGTTCAAAGACCACTCTACCTTAGTCACCATCATAATCCTAAAACACATAAATATTCTAACATAAATGCTTTACATAATTCACCCTATGCCTCCAATCCATTTATTATAGAATATAAGAGTGGGTACGCAACCCTTTCTAGGGTCCTCTTACCCTAGACAATTTCAATGTCAATTTCCACCCACTTAGGTGAAGTTGGAGATCTGAAGCCTTAATATGGATAGGAATGGTTTTAAGGGATATTTTATACATCAACATAACACATCACACTTACATGACAATTTAATGTCTAAACTTAATATTTGCCTCATTTCATGGCTGCAATTCTAGTTAAGTGAAAAGTTTGATGGCCACCACTAACTACAAGATAATTTATAGCAATAAGATAACTTAAAGAATCAAACTTTCTCTCCTCCCAACCATATTGGCATCATGAATCCTCATGAGCTCTATCCAAACCCCTGAACAAGAAATATTTTAACCCCATAATGATGAAATGGGTCTTCTATTCAAATAATATAAACTGATATTTCAAGACAAGATTCACCTAAGCAACTGTCAACCAATGCCATGAGTGTGATACTTAATTTTATTGAACAAGGAATTCCAACACCCATTACTCTTACCGGCTATCATGTAACATAACATATATATAAATATATGGTTATTGGAGTTTGAAGAAAAAGAAGGATGTGGAAGACCAAATTCTACTCACTTAGGGATAACATTAAAATCACCATATGACAGCTTATGAACAAGGGTTTTTACTTGATACCAGTGGAATGGTCGATGGAGGCTAACTTTAATCACACAGTCCTAATGCACTCATAGATATGATCTGGGTGTAACATAAACTCCTAGGTATTATTCTGGATAGAACAATAGATGAAAAACACGACCAACACCCCTATACACATGATAGGTTCCAATATGAAAATGCATATACACGCACAAAATCACCTAACTTGGGTATGCTTAAAACCAGCTAGGGATAAACCTATGTACCTACATAAATATTATTCAAGGATTGAGATTATGTCTTGAGACTTTGCTTCGGATCCACCATTCCTTGTCTTCCATGAGAACAAAATGAATAACTTCAAACATATGATCCTCTTTGAAATAGTAGTGAGACTCTAACCTTTCCACCTCTATCATCTAGTGACTAGTCACATGATAGGCCATTCCTATTTTCTCCATCCATAGCTTCTCCTCACAAGTTGTGTACCCTTGACCACATTTCTTTTCCCTGCCATTTTTTGCATAACATAATCTAGGGTTTAATTTGCATTAAATTTCCTCCTTGATTGCTCAAACTCTTTCTGCTTACCTATCCATCATTTGCATTAATGGTGGCATCATTTTTATTCATTCCCTGACAATAATGTCACTTGGAGCTGATATCTCAAATTTTGTGCCTTAGCTTCCTTCGCCTAACCATTGACAAAAACTAGCCTTTGAATGCAGACAATTGATCTTGAAATCCACACCATCAATAGATGGTTATCTCTCAACCATCATGACACTTACATACCACCATTGGATTAGATTGGATTTAAATGTTTCATGTAGATCTTCAACTAAAACTATGCCATTGATCTTACCCTTATGCACACGTCACCCTATCAGAATGATTCACAACAATGATGTGAATCAGTTCAATTGTTGTTTTCTATGTGTCGCTCACCTGCATCCTCACATTGGTCAATGCAAGAATATGCAAGATGGTGGGATTAGTCATTCATTTCTCCAACCTTAAGATTATCAACCTTCAGGGTTCAGGTTTTGGGTATGCTCCCTTCCTCATACTTGGTGTGCATAGAAAGGCTATAGAAGTGAGCTTTCAACCCCTAATTATGAAGCTCTTTACACCTATTGGGGTTCAGCCTTTGAACTTACCCTCTACCTTTTGTACTATGTTCGACATGCTTTGGAGGCCTCAAGAAACAAGACCGAACCATGATGTCCTATTCTCTTTATGCTCATCAGAGTTCGACCACCAACCTTACCCTTTATTTTACTTCTTATGCACCATCACAAGCCCACTCAAACCTTTGAAACATTGAATCATGAAACTCTGAACAAAGTTTTCAGTTGTTAGAGGTCAGGGATTGCTACTCCCTCTTACCTTATTCTAGAAGTGAAAAGTAGAGTTGATCAAGCAAGTTTGAACACACATGTCTAAAGCTCTCTGCACTTATTGAGGTTCAGCCATCAACCTTACCCCTTACCATTTAGCCTACCTTTATTCCTTTGCAATCTTCCCACCAACCTCTAAAACATGCTTGAGTTTGTTGGATGGTAGGGTTCTCTCTTCCACCTTATCACTTTCATACCTTTTTCTTAAGGTATAATCCAACCTACTAACCTACAATTCCTAAAGCAACCTTTGTGAGCATCAACACACTTAACCCTTTTGTTGTCAGCCTTTGAGCTTATTCTTAATAACTACTTGACAATCCACTAATACATTATCCTCTAAGCTGGCCTGCAAACATTGAAAACATCTCAGATGTGAGAATTTTGGGTTACCTCACACTCCTTCCTTTATTTCATGTTAGGGCATAAGCCTTCTTACCATCTATGACATATGAACACATCACTTGCAAACATTAACCCTTTCAGGTATCACCCTTCGGTCTTTCTTCATACTAACTACTTTCCTTACAAAGTTGTTAATACATAAACCTCAAAGCCAACCCATGATGCCAAAACCTTTTTGAGTATTATCCTTTGTTGATACCCTTTTACCACTTACTTAGCCTTAAGTTAAGGCATAAGTCTTAATGTCAAATTTTGATGTCTAAAACCTTTTTGGACTTAGCACACTCTTCCTTCCTTTTCTTGAGGGATTCAATAAGGGGCATTGGCGAGGCTTGATGTCTGACACCCTTTGTGTTAGAATCCAAGATCACCTGCATGCAAGATGGATACCTGTCACATGCAAAAGATATGAAGAACTAAAAAATATGTTCTCTGTAAACCTCTCAGTAAAAATGTATTAAGAGAATCAATTATTACAATGTGATCAATCCTTATGAAGGAGATCAAGAAACCCTAAAAGGGAAACCCTAAATGAAACCCTAGTGTGCACACTTAATAATTAATAATTAATTAATAAATGTGCCTAAGTTTAGCTTAAGTAATAAAGAGGAATAAGTGACTTAATTAATTAATCAAATGTGATGTAATTAATTAAGCATAATAACTTATTACTCTAACACCCTTAAGATGAACTTAGGAAGAAGCTAAAACACTAGAATAAGATGCATGAAAGCAAAGATGGGTCCGAATAGGGCCTAATCAAACCATTTACAAATGCAAGAATGAAGTAGAGAAGGAAAAACTCGTGGGACAAAACCCCTACAATGTGATAACATACTGCAAAGAAGCAGTGGAAGAACTCTGTAGAGTAACACTGGAAC
Source organism: Sequoia sempervirens (assembly GCA_007258455.2). NCBI lineage: Eukaryota > Viridiplantae > Streptophyta > Pinopsida > Cupressales > Cupressaceae > Sequoia > Sequoia sempervirens. Next base: position 131,773,757 of record VDFB02026320.1, on the reverse strand, counting down.
TTGATATAGGCAAGCAAGGAAATATTCTTCTGTATACTACTGAAACCGGATGAGAGTCACTGATTGACTCAAGGAATCATGATAAAGCAACAGAAAACTTGATGCCACGGAACACTCGAAAACTCTAAATGAGAACAACTCTAGAATCTATGAAGCAGCAAGCAATTATTGAATGAAGAATTACTGAAAATGAAGTGCAAAGATGCAAGATGCACTCTCCCAACTGCCAAAACATCCAAGTAATCACCAAACAACCCATCAGGCCAAATCTGGACTAATTGATAAACCTAGGATAGATACAGAAAAAGTGCATAGACAGCAACCTAGAGCTCCTTAATACCTTTTTGATGCTTCAAACGAGGTGAAAAACGAAGATCGTGGCAAAAAGTTATGAGCTCGGAAGCATAAAATGTACATCTGACTTCAAACAGAAATAAATGAAGGAAAACTATAAAATACTGAAAACTAAACAGGACTACTGGAAAGTGCTCGGAACCAGCTTTCCGGCGATATCTCATTTTCCCAATTTCGATACCGTATGCCCAAGTTATGACCAAAAAAAAAAAACTGCTCTTTTAGGAAAACTAGGGTTAGGAGGGGGCATATGAGGGCCGGCCGTACGGATGACGTCATCACGATGTCATGCTGACATCAGCAGAACACAAGCATAAATTTGACGGCCATTTGGCCGTCGGAGCAAAAAAATGCCCACCCTGCAAAAAAAATTCGGCCCTTGGTCGTGCATATGACCGCGGGCTGAGTTCGAAGGGGCTGGATCGGTCTAGGGGCTTGAGCAGAAGACCCTGGTTCCCATATGACCAGGGTTGGGGGCTCGAACCGGCCGGGGGCTGGATCTCAGTGCTCGGATCTCCATATGACCCCGGCTGGTGCAGAAGGGCCCGCGGGGGCGGAGCAGATGGCCCCCGGTCGTAGATGTGACCGAGGCTGGTGTAGCAGAGGCCGCAGGGGCTGGCCGTGCCGGCGGAGCAGCGGCGGCGGAGTCTGGAGGGGGCCGCGGATGGGTGGCTGCCGGGCGGCAGAACCCTTTAACACTAGACGCACATGCCTGAATCCCAAGAAATGATGTTTTTGGGCTTTTTTTAATTTTTTGAGCCTCGATCTGCGTGCTGGGGAGGCCGTACGGCCCCTCAGACAAAAATTTTTTGCCTCCTCGACCAACTTGCACCAAAATAGACAAATTTTATATGAAAATGGGGGTTTTTGGGCGTTGCGGACTCAATGGTGAGGTTTGTTTTGTCCCAAAATGCCCAGAAAATTAGGCTACCCCCAGATTCAATCAAAAATTGCATGTGGAAACCCTTGCACCCGAAACTCACAAAGAGGCCATATCTTCAGATCACGAACAAGCAGCTGCAGGTCTGGAGCTCTGATACCATGTTAGAATAGCCAAGATCTGATTTGCAAACTTGAAAATTACCTTCCACAGAAGAGGAAAACAAAAAAGCAGAGATTGCATAAAAACATGCAATTTTGATATATTTGAAAAGACAATTAATTACAAGAGATTATTTGCTTTATAAAAGCAAAGATGAGAATACCTAATCTTATCTTGAACAACAAGATAGCTCGAAATATAAAGATAAGATCCTATAACCTAGGAAATAAATAATGCCTAAGTAAACTTATGCAAGCGTAATTAAATATTAATTACACTAACACCTCCCCATAAGTGCAACTTAGGGAGAAGAAAATTATTATGCAAATATGAGTCCCAGCAACAAGGCCTGATCAGGTACTCATGTACAAATGCAAAGAGAGAGAAACCCCCCTCAGTGAGATGAACTGCTACGAAGAATCACTGGAAGAACTCTGATGAAGCAACACTGGAACCTGATATAGGCAAGCAAGGAAATATTCTTCTGTATACTACTAAAACCGGATGAGAGTCACTGATTGACTCAAGGAATCATGATAAAGCAATAGAAGACTCAAGGAATCATGAACGATGTTTTTGGGCTTTTTTTTAATTTTTTGAGCCTCGATCTGCGTGCTGGGGAGGCTGTACGGCCCCTCAGACAAAAAAATTTTGCCTCCTCGACCAACTTGCACCAAAATAGACAAATTTTATATGAAAATGGGGGTTTTTGGGCGTTGCGGACTTAATGGTGAGGTCCGTTTTGTCCCAAAATGCCCAGAAAATTAGGCTACCCCCAGATTCAATCAAAAATTGCATGTGAAAACCCTTGCACCCGAAACTCACAAAGAGGCCATATCTTCAGATCACGAATAAGCAGCTGCAGGTCTGGAGCTCTGATACCATGTTAGAATAGCCAAGATCTTATTTGCAAACCTGAAAATTACCTTCCACAGAAGAGGAAAACAAAAAAGCAGAGATTGCATAAAAACATGCAATTTTGATATATTCGAAAAGACAATTAATTACAAGAGATTATTTGTTTTATAAAAGCAAAGATGAGAATACCTAATCTTATCTTGAGCAACAAGATAGCTCGAAAGATAAAGATAAGATCCTATAACCTAGGAAATAAATAATGCCTAAGTAAACTTATGCAAGCGTAATTAAATATTAATTACACTAACACCCCCCAATAAGTGCAACTTAGGGAGAAGAAAATTATTATGCAAATATGAGTCCCGACAACAAGGCCTGATTAGGTACTCATGTAAAAATGCAAAGAGAGAGAAACCCCCCTCAGTGAGATGAACTGCTGCGAAGAATCACTGGAAGAACTCTGATGAAGCAACACTGGAACCTGATATAGGCAAGCAAGGAAATATTCTTCTGTATACTACTGAAACCGGATGAGAGTCACTGATTGACTCAAGGAATCATGATAAAGCAACAGAAGACTCAAGGAATCATGAACGATGTTTTTGGGCTTTTTTTTAATTTTTTGAGCCTCGATCTGCGTGCTGGGGAGGCCGTACGGCCCCTCAGACAAATTTTTTTTGCCTCCTCGACCAACTTGCACCAAAATAGACAAATTTTATATGAAAATGGGGGTTTTTGGGTGTTGCAGACTCAATGGTGAGGTCCATTTTGTCCCAAAATGCCCAGAAAATTAGGCTACCCCCAGATTCAATCAGAAATTGCATGTGGAAACCCTTGCACGCGAAACTCACAAAGAGGCCATATCTTCAGATCATGAACAAGCAGCTGCAGGTCTGGAGCTCTGATACCATGTTAGAATAGCCAAGATCTGATTTGCAAACCTGAAAATTACCTTCCACAGAAGAGGAAAACAAAAAAGCAGAGATTGCATAAAAACATGCAATTTTGATATATTCGAAAAGACAATTAATTACAAGAGATTATTTGCTTTATAAAAGCAAAGATGAGAATACCTAATCTTATCTTGAGCAACAAGATAGCTCGAAAGATAAAGATAAGATCCTATAACCTAGGAAATAAATAATGCCTAAGTAAACTTATGCAAGCGTAATTAAATATTAATTATACTAACACCCCCCCATAAGTGCAACTTAGGGAGAAGAAAATTATTATGTAAATATGAGTCTCGGCAACAAGGCCTGATCAGGTACTCATGTACAAATGCAAAGAGAGAGAAACCCCCCTCAGTGAGATGAACTGTTGCGAAGAATCACTGGAAGAACTCTGATGAAGCAACACTAGAACCTGATATAGGCAAGCAAGCGAAATATTCTTCTGTATACTACTGAAACCGGATGAGAGTCACTGATTGACTCAAGGAATCATGATAAAGCAACAGAAGAATCAAGGAATCATGAACGATGTTTTTGGGCTTTTTTTTAATTTTTTGAGCCTCGATCTGCGTGCTGGGGAGGCCGTACGGCCCCTCAGACAAATTTTTTTTGCCTCCTCGACCAACTTGCACCAAAATAGACAAATTTTATATGAAAATGGGGGTTTTTGGGCGTTGCAGACTCAATGGTGAGGTCCGTTTTGTCCCAAAATACCCAGAAAATTAGGCTACCCCCAGATTCAATCAAAAATTGCATGTGGAAACCTTTGCACCCGAAACTCACAAAGAGGCCATATCTTCAGATCACGAACAAGCAGCTGCAGGTCTGAAGCTCTGATACCATGTTAGAATAGCCAAGATCTTATTTGCAAACTTGAAAATTACCTTCCACAGAAGAGGAAAACAAAAAAGCAGAGATTGCATAAAAACATGCAATTTTGATATATTCGAAAAGACAATTAATTACAAGAGATTATTTGCTTTATAAAAGCAAAGATGAGAATACCTAATCTTATCTTGAGCAACAAGATAGCTCGAAAGATAAAGATAAGATCCTATAACCTAGGAAATAAATAATGCCTAAGTAAACTTATGCAAGCGTAATTAAATATTAATTACACTAACACCCCCCCATAAGTGCAACTTAGGGAGAAGAAAATTATTATGCAAATATGAGTCCCGGCAACAAGGCCTGATCAGGTACTCATGTACAATTGCAAAGAGAGAGAAACCCCCCTCAGTGAGATGAACTGCTGCGAAAAATCACTGGAAGAACTCTGATGAAGCAACACTAGAACCTGATATAGGCAAGCAAGGAAATATTCTTCTGTATACTACTGAAACCGGATGAGAGTCACTGATTGACTCAAGGAATCATGATAAAGCAACAAAAGACTCAAGGAATCATGAATGATGTTTTTGGGCTTTTTTTTAATTTTTTGAGCCTCGATCTGCGTGCTGGGGAGGCCGTACGACCCCTCAGACAAAATTTTTTGCCTCCTCGACCAACTTACACCAAAATAGACAAATTTTATATGAAAATGGGGGTTTTTGGGCGTTGTAGACTCAATGGTGAGGTCCGTTTTGTCCCAAAATGCCTAGAAAATTAGGCTGCCCCTAGATTCAATCAAAAATTGCATGTGGAAACCCTTGCACCCGAAACTCACAAAGAGGCCATATCTTCAGATCACAAACAAGCAGCTGCAGGTCTGGAGCTCTGATACCATGTTAGAATAGCCAAGATCTGATTTGCAAACCTAAAAATTACCTTCCACAGAAGAGGAAAACAAAAAAGCAGAGATTGCATAAAAACATGCAATTTTGATATATTCGAAAAGACAATTAATTACAAGGGATTATTTGCTTTATAAAAGCAAAGATGAGAATACCTAATCTTATCTTGAGCAACAAGATAGCTCGAAAGATAAAGATAAGATCCTATAACCTAGGAAATAAATAATGCCTAAGTAAACTTATGCAAGCGTAATTAAATATTAATTACACTAACACCCCCCATAAGTGCAACTTAGGGAGAAGAAAATTATTATGCAAATATGAGTCCCGGCAACAAGGCCTGAGGTACTCATGTACAAATGCAAAGAGAGAGAAACCCCCCTCAGTGAGATGAACTGCTGCGAAGAATCACTGGAAGAACTCTGATGAAGCAACACTGGAACCTGATATAGGCAAGCAAGGAAATATTCTTCTGTATACTACTGAAACCAGATGAGAGTCACTGATTGACTCAAGGAATCATGATAAAGCAACAAAAGACTCAAGGAATCATGAATGATGTTTTTGGGCTTTTTTTTAATTTTTTGAGCCTCGATCTGCGTGTTGGGGAGGTCGTACGGCCCCTCAAACAAATTTTTTTTGCCTCCTCGACCAACTTGCACCAAAATAGACAAATTTTATATGAAAATGGGGGTTTTTGGGCGTTGCAGACTCAATGGTGAGGTCCGTTTTGTCCCAAAATGCCCAGAAAATTAGGCTACCCCTAGATTCAATCAAAAATTGCATGTGGAAACCCTTGCACCCGAAACTCATAAAGAGGCCATATCTTCAGATCACGAACAAGCAGTTGCAGGTCTAGAGCTCTGATACCATGTTAGAATAGCCAAGATCTGATTTGCAAACCTGACAATTATCTTCCACAGAAGAGGAAAACAAAAAAGCAGAGATTGCATAAAAACATGCAATTTTGATATATTCGAAAAGACAATTAATTACAAGAGATTATTTGCTTTATAAAAGCAAAGATGAGAATACCTAATCTTATCTTGAGCAACAAGATAGCTCGAAAGATAAAGATAAGATCCTATAACCTAGGAAATAAATAATGCCTAAGTAAACTTATGCAAGCGTAATTAAATATTAATTACACTAACACCCCCCCATAAGTGCAACTTAGGGAGAAGAAAATTATTATGCAAATATGAGTCCTGGCAACAAGGCCTGATCAGGTACTCATGTACAAATGCAAAGAGAGAGAAAATCCTTTCAATGAGATGAACTGCTGCGAAGAATCACTGGAAGAACTCTGATGAAGCAACACTAGAACCTGATATAGGCAAGCAAGGAAATATTAAGAGAATCTATTATTACAATGTGATCAATCCTTATGAATGAGATCAAGAAACCCTAAAAGTGAAACCCTAAATGAAACCCTAGTGTGCACACTTAATAATTAATAATTAACTAATAAATGTGCCTAAGTTTAGCTTAAGTAATAAAGAGGAATAAGTGACTTAATTAATTAATCAAATGTGATGTATTTAATTAAGCATAATAACTTATTACTCTAACACTTTGGAACTTGACTCCAACTTACTTTGTACTTAAAATTATCTTAATTCATAAGTCATAGGGTTGATCTTTGATTCCTAATAGGAGAACTTAATATTGTTACCCCTAGCCATTTTGGACTTTAACTCAATCCTTCATCATTTCTTTGAGGAATTTGGTATAAGGTATGATTGGAGCCCAAATTATAATACCTTTCAATAGAGAGTAAGCCTCAAGACAAATTCCAAATCCCAATCAGACTTAGCTAAAAAATGACTAACTATTTCCTCTTTAGCAAATGATATAGGTAAGCTTGAGGTCCAAAGTTTGACTTTTGGAACACTCCAAGGCTTGTTGTAATGACACCCTAAGGCCAATGAATCTGTCTTCCTAATAATTAGGTATGAAGTCCTGCCCCAAACAACAACCCTTCATCTGATATCACTCAAATCTCCTACTGACCTCAATGAGGTGCATTTGTTAACCTCAATCAGCTCATTTCTAGGAACCTCTCCCATGACATCATAAGATTCCCTTGTGACAACAATGATAATCATATTATCAATAGACTAATCTAACTATAGTTGGGTTCAGTTATACTCATCAGATGAACTCTCTATTAGCATCTCCCAACTATCTGTATCGGTATGATGTTCTAATCTATGAGTAGATCATAATTCCATGATAAGGTACAATCCAAGAGTAGAGAAGACTCTAATACTCTTCATCTATCCTTATTTACTTGATAGCTTACTTTCCCTAAGTTAAAAAGTACTATAGGGATCTCAAATCTACACTTGTTATATTTACTACAACCTCTAAGGCTCCTTTAGTGACTTGAGCCATAATGCTTGCTATGAGGAACCTTAATTGAATACTATAGGAGACATTCACAATCAATATGAATCAAATGATAAGAAAGGGGCTTTATTACTAGTGAACATTAGTAACACCACATAGCATGCCAAATTATAGTATCTATCAATGTAGATTAGTGACATACCTTAAAAGAAACATGCACATAATAATTTGACTAATCTTCTCTTAGAATCAAATGAATAAAGTTATAGTGGCACTCAAACACTTATGGGTCTTGTATCATCTAAATGATGCACCCTTAATCCACACAGCAGTGTAGTATAAGTTTAGAATGAAAGGCTATAACATTGATATAAAGGGAGGGGCCTTACATCCTCCCCCCCTTGTATAGTCTTCCTCCTAGGATTCTTTCAGAGTTGGGACTTAATAGCATTATAGTAACACCCAAGAAAAGGATTAGCCATGTTAATTATTCTACTTTCATGATGAAGGCAATCAAAACATTAAATTAAGAACATGCCATTTTGTTTCATATTAGACCAAAGAAATATTTATACAAATTCACACAACAACTCTATACAGCATCATAAATCATAGAACAATAGTCATAGTGATCAATAATTTCTCAAACAATGAGCTAGAGGGAAGCCTACGAACTGTAGACACTTACAACTAATCATAGCAACTATACAAGGTATCAAAATAGACAATAACTATTGCATAGGATTGACAACAATAGCAGACCAAAAAAGATACATAAGAGACATCTCTTTCACGCATAAGAAGACATACATAAGAGACCTCTCTTTCTTTAGTTTAACATCCAACATTTAGAATAAATTATTTCACAATGAAAGATTTATCCCATATAATATCAATATATAAAACAATAACAAGGTTAATCACTATCCACGTAACCATAAATTATTGCCTATGTAACCATTTTTAACTAAATTATAACAATATATCAACAAATAAGCATCTTTTAATATATATAAGAATTTTCACATGAGTAGTACCCATGATGTTAGAAAATGTCTTATCACCAATGTTTAGTCATATCTAGAGAGTTATCAACTTCACATTTATCCAAATATATTCTTAAGAGAACAATTTACCTTATAATTATGGTACACATTTCATATCTCAACCATGGCACTCATACCATGTCTCAAGGAATATTAACTTGTATCATTTATTACTTTCACAGATAGTTCATAGATATGCCACATCACATTTACTTGCAATTTCACATGTACACAAAATAATAGCAAGGGTGCTCTTCCCAATCGGGTGTGCCTATCCTTACACAAATGATTCTCTTCCCAATGGGTGTGCTTTTCCTCATACAAAGGATGATCTTCCCAATAGGTGTTCTTGTCCTCATATAATCACATAATTTACAACATAAGGCTCACACAATGGGGTTTACAAGGATGGATATTCTTGGATACCATAGAAAATTAGGAAAGATGTCTCAAGGCCCTTCTCTAAGGACTCCTCCATACAAGTAAGAATAATCATATAATGAGGGGAATAATGGATTAATGACCATTCCATACCAATCCCATTTACAACCCCCTTTTAAAAAATTTCCCCAGGGCATCTACTCCCCTATAAAACCTACCAAGGAACCCCTCAGGATATGGCAGTTTACAGATGTCACATTACACCACACATTTTGACAATTTGTAAACAAGGAGAGAGAGCCTCAAACCTAGTAACATAGGATCATAAACCAAAGTTTCAATAAAAATTCCAAAAAGGAACTATAAATTCAAGTGAGAAAAATAAAGATCAATTGTAGCTACATTGCAATATTTCAATCTTAATTCAAAAAAAAAAATTAAACAAGTCCTTGAGGCAAATCAGACTATAACAATCTTCAAATGGCTAAATGGCCCAATTAAATAAATGTAAAATTCCACATTGCTAGTGCATAATAAAATAAAACATCAATCAAGAATTATGAATAATTCATATTTTGGAAATAAAATATGCACATTATGAGCACCAAGTGACTTGACAAGCCACCTAAGGGGAGGAGGGGAATGGTGGTTCTCTAACCACATAAGTATAATAGTGTGTAATAACTGGTAATCCTTGACCACATAAATATGCATCACTGGTGGTCCCTGACCACATGACTATGAATAACTGGTGGTCCCTGACCACATAAATATGAATCACAAGTCATCCCTAACCACATTAATATGAATGGTTGGTGGTCCCTGACCATATAAATATGAATCACTGGTGGTCCCTAATGACATAAAGATGAATAACTGGTGGTCCTTGACCATATGATGATAAATATCTAGTGGTCCTTACCACATACATATGAATCATGGGTGGTCCATGTAATTATATCCTTTACCCATGGGTTATAAACATCAAGGATTAGGTTTGCACTATGAACCAACAAGTGTGGCTCTCATATATGGGGGAGTAGGTTTTGAGAAAAAGGTGTCTCAAATTTATTGGTGTAAAATAATTAGCTAAATTTTTGCTAATTTTGTAGGTTTTGGCAATCGAACTTCAGAATTGCATCGTATTCTTTGAGTTTGCATCATCCAAAGGTTCATCGAGAAGACAAATGAAAGACATATGAATATCGGTGGGACCTAGATGCTAGTCCCTTCGACATCCCGATATCACCTCATTAGAGAGAAGGATGAATGTTGGTGGGAACTATATGCTAGTCCCTTCGACATCTTGATAGCACCTCATCAAAGAGATAGATGGATATTGACGAGACAAAATGGTTAGTCTCTTCCACATGTTGATAAGGTTCTTCATCGAGCTGAAAGGTGGTTTTCAATGGGACTTAGTGGATAGTCTCCTTGACATCTCAATAAGCACTTCATCGAAGTGATAGGAACATGTAAATGGGATGAAATGATTAGTCTCTTTGACATGCCGATAAGGTGGGACCAAATGACCAGGGTGATCCCACAATAGTGGTTTACAATTTTTGGCCAAACTAGACACTAAAATAATTTTTTCTAACTAAATCTTCACTTTCGAGCACCTATAGCGGCTAAACCGTGAGGAATTTGAAGATGATGCAAACTAGATTTTCATGAAATTTTGTCTATAGATTCTAAATATTTTTTTTTCAAAATTTTTGGAATCAGATTGCACCTCTTTTTCCATCTCCCTCAAAAACTAGTTTTTTTTCATAAAACAACATTTTTAAGGAGTGACACTCACCGTATAACGTCTAACATTTTTTCATGAATGATAAAATTCTAATTCTTTCGAATTTATATTTTTAACTCTGATATCTAGTGCTTCCACTTTGTTAGATAGTGTTCTATTGAATATTTTTTCCTTAATCAAGTTTTGAAGTCAAACCAATTACAATTCAGGACATAGGTGGACCATATAACATGTAACTTTTTTTGTATGTATCAAAATTATTATTATTTTTTTTTTGGATCAAGGACTTCAATATTTGGTGCACTCATATTTTTCAAAAAAAAAATTGATAATCTTCTATTTTTCCACATGTGCAGAACAAAGAGCTTCATTTTTGGTGAAAAACCTATGTTTAATAAAACTAAAAAAATAAATAGATAATAAAACCAAAACATACTAAAATTATAGTCATTGGATAGCTCGTTCCAAGGACTACCTAATTCCAGTTGGGTTCATGAATTCTCCTCCATTTTCATCCTCAACCCAAGCTTCGAAGGGAAAAAATTCTATTTTTTTTGTGCCAAAGAGTAGGGAGGTGGGAAAAGGGGGGTACACTCAAACCAGGGGGGGTTCAAGCAAACCAGGGTTCATTCGAACCCCCTTTCAAAAAGGGGTTTTCATTGTTCTTTTTGGCGGGATGGGGTCCACCTTGCATTTAACTAGTTCACATGAACTAGGGTTCATTTGAACCCTTTTTTGGTTCGCTCGAACCAAAGGGTTTATTCGAATCCCAAAAACCAATTTTTTTTGTATGGGGTCCATTTTTGCCACTTTTCCTTCCTCACTCAAATCGTAAACCACTTTTGTGGGTTTACCCACCATGAAGGATGATGTTAGCAGGACATGTGGTGATGATTGTTTGTTAGATATATCAAGTCACATTGATGACATGAGCTATACAATGATGATAGGGATGACATGTAGATAGTAGGGACCACCCAATCAAAGCTACAAGGTATATCAGCAAGACCTTATATCAGTGTGAGTTGCTACAACGTCTCTTTGACATTTTGATGGGACTTCATCAATGATAATTCACCATATTGGAAGGAGTCAATTGAGATTCCCTCTGATGGAATGATAGGCATATCAAGGTGACAGTGGGAATTTAGAGAGATAATAATTATTTAGTTGGTATGGATAAAAGCACCTGAAAGAGCATAGCTTTGCACTTGTATGTAATATTTTGTTTTACTATAATACAAGAGATATCTGCTTTGGTGTGTGGGTTTTTTTCCTGAAAGGGGTTTCCCATGTAAATCATATGTTGATGTTTTATTGTGTATTCATGTTTTCAATATGTGCATCTTAAATGAACTATAATTGCAAAGTTTAAATAGTTTATTTTCTTCTCTCTCTTGAAGATTAGTATTAGGAAGGCATATTTTGTGCTTTGTTTTCCTTTCATTTGGTATCAAAGCTTGGCTAGATTTGTTATCCTTGTGGATTAGAAGGATTTTTTGTGTTGGTCTGGTTTTAATGGGAGTTTTGCAAAGAAATTTGGTTGTAATCTTATTGCATATTTAAGATGGCAAGCACATTCGGAAGAATAGAAATAGAAATATTCAATGGTGGTAATTTTGAGTTGTGAAAACTCAAGATAGAATATTTGGTCATAGATCAAGAGCTATGGGATGTGGTATCTGGTAGCAAACCATCGAAAACCTTGCAAACTGACTTGGATCCAAAGGACCGAAAAGCCAAGGGTGTGATCATATTGTGCTTGGTTGATTCTATTACTTTGAATGTCCATGAAGAGATCTTGACCGCAAAAATTATCTGGAAAATGCTTGGTGACATTTATCAAGGGAAATCCTTGGTAAATAAGTTATTCCTAAGAAAGAAGTTATACTCTTTGAAGTTGGAGGAAGGAGCATCTATTGTAGATCATTTGAATGTGTTTAACATGATTGTTGCTCAGTCGGGGTCTATTGGCATGAAGATAGATGATGAGGATCACTGCATTCTCATGTTGTGTTCTTTTCTTGACACATGGGATCACTTGGTAATTGCAATTAGGAGTACAACAACCACTTTCAAGATGGAAGATGTGGTTGCTTCATTGTTGTCAAAAGAAATGGGAAGGAAGTCTTTTAAGATGGCCAAGGAGGCCCTTGTTGTTCAAGGCAGATCAAAGGAGAGAGGCAAGAAGAAGGACAAGAAGGCTAAATCCAATTCAAAGGGTAGAAAAAAGTCTCCTAGTAAGAAGTCCAAGGTGAAATGTTGGAACTATGGGCAATTCAAACATATCCAGAAAGACTGCAAAGAAAAGAAGAAGAAGAAAAACAACAATTCTTCTACTAATGAATCTTCTCAAGATGATGTAGATGCATTTATAGTAGCCTTGGAAACTCATGCATCAGAAGATGTGTGGTTAATTGAATCGAGTTTTTCTTTTCACATGACCTCTCATAGGAGTTGGTTTTCAAAATATAAAGAGTATGCTAGTGGAAAGGTGTATCTAGTGATGATTCTCACCTAGAAATTGTTAGTTGTGGAAGAGTTAGGATTCAATTTCCTTTTTGGAAGGATCAAGGAAATTGATGGTGAGATCCATATCCCTAGTTTGGCACATAATTTAATTTCTATAAGTTGAATGATTTGGGTGTGTAGGTATCTTTCTTGAATGGTAGTTGTAAGATGACCAGAGTTTCTATTGTGCTTGCTAAGGGTACGAGAATTGGTACTCTGTAGAAGTTGGATGCTTGCACAGTTCAGTGCAATAGTACTTTTGTGAAGTCTGGGAAAAGGGCTTCTTCATCTAATCAAGTAGAGAAGGAGGACTTTATTCCTGAGGGTGCTAAATCTTTAGAGGTGAGGCTCCTAGTGGAGAAGGAATTTTTGTAGCACCAGAGGCTAGGCCACATTGGTGAAAAAGGTTTAAAAGCCTTGAAGAATAAAAGCTTGGTTGATGGGCTTAATGATGGTAATCTCAATTCTGATTTTTTGCGAACATTGTATATATGGAAAACAACAGTGCCATGTTTATTTTTATTCCAATTCTCATAAATCTTCTAGAATTATGGATTATATTCATGTTCATGTGTTTGGTCTAGTTAATGTTCCTTTGCTATTGAAATCTGTGTATTTTGTCTTGTTCATAGATGATTATTTGAGAAGAACATTTATTTATTTTCTCAAAAGTAAAACTAAATTATTTAGTTAATTTAAGGAGTTCAAAACCTTGGTAAAATATCATATTGGTAGGAAAATAAAGTGTTTGAGGATGGATAATGATGGTGAGTTTTTTTTTGCATATTTCGACAGGTTTTATAAGGATCATGGGATTAAGAGACATAAAACAACTCCTTATACTCCACAACAAAATGGAGTTGTAGATAGGATGAATAGAATGTGGATGGAGAGGGAAAGGAGTATGTTGAGTGGTGTTGGTCTTGAATTGAAGTTCTAGGCTGAGGTTGTAGCCATTATGTGTTATCTAATTAATAGATCTCCTACTTTGGTGCTCATTGATAAGACACCTATGGAAGTGTGGTCTGGTGAGAGCCCTCCATTGAGACATATTAGAGTCTTTGGTTGTGAAGCATATGCTTATGTGCCTAGTGAAAAGAGATCTAAATTAGAGAACAAGATAGTGAAGTGTATCTTCATCGGTTAGGGCAACAGTGTGAAAGGGTACAAGCTTTGGAACCCAATTACAAAGAAGGTGCTCTATAGTAGAAGTGTGATCTTTCGTGAGCTAAAACCTTCCACATTCGATCTACAACCAAAGATGAGAGAAGAAAGAAAGGAGATAGTTGAAGTTCCTCTTACACCCAATAAAGATGAACTGTGTACTCCTGGTGGACCTGTTAATGAGGAGAGCTCAAGTAGCTCTCAAAGTTTTGAACAAGATGAAGAACCTCAGCCTCAGCTTGTGAGGAGGTCTACACATGATAACCAACAACCTGAAAGGTTTGGATATTCTATATTATATTCCAATTATTCCTATTCTTTGATTGCTAACACTAATGAGCCTAGGACTATTAGAGAGGCTATGGATATGTCTGATGCAGATTCCTGGTTGGGAGCCATGAATGAAGAAATGGCATCATTGAAAAAGAATGATACATGGGATCTGGTACCTTTTCCTGAAGGATGAAAGTCTGTTGGAAGTAAATGGGTGTTCAAGAAAAAGATAGGTCTTGATGATAGTGTTGAGAAGTATAAAGAAAGGTTGGTCATGAAAGGATATTCCCAGGTGGAGGGAATTAATTATGGGGAAATATTTTCTCTTGTAGAAAATATACCATACATTTGATTCTTGTTATCACTTGTAGCAGCATATGATTTAGAAATGGAGAAAATATATGTGAAGACAACTTTCCTTCATGGTGATTTGAAGGATGAGATTTATATGTCCTAGCTAGAGCATTTCATTGAGAAAGGTAAAGAGAACTTGGAATGTACAAGTTAAAGAAATCTTTGTATAGTCTAAAGTAATCTCCTAGAATGTGGTACCAAAATTTTGATACTTATGTGTTGTCTTTAGGATTTGTGAGATCAAATTCTGACCATTGTATTTATTTTAAGACTGAAAATGGTCATCTTCTTATCAATGCCCTATATGTGGATGACATGTTGATCATTGGGAATGTTAAGGGTATGATTTCTAAATTGAAGTCTAAATTGTTAGCATAGTTTGAAATTAAGGATCCAGGTTTAGCAAGGTATATTCTGGGGATGGAAATCAAAAGGAATAGAGAAAATAGAAAGCTTCAAATGTCTTGGCTAGAGCAAGTACATGAACTTTTTTCTAGAGAGATTCAATATGACATATTGCAAATAGTTAGTGGTTCATGTGTTGCATGGAATAAGGCTTTCTATGGAAAACTGTCCAAAGTCTCCTACTAAGATTGAGGACATGGTCAGGGTACCTTATGTAAGTGCAATTGGTATTTTAATGCATGCAATGGTCTATACTAGGCTAGACATTACCCAAGTAGTGCCAGGAGTTCTTAGTCGATTTATGGCTAATCTAGGATAGATACATTGGGATGTTGTGAAGAGAATTTTCATATATTTAAAGGGTACTTCAAAGTATTCCTTATGTTATCATGGTTATTCTATTGGATCTCAGCATTCAATAAGCATTTGTGGATATGTGGATTCTAATTGGGCAGGTGATATTAACAATAGAAGATCCACTAGTGGATATGTTTTCATGTTGTTTGGTGGTGCAATAAGCTGGATGAGCAAGTGACAAGCTATAGTCGCTTTGTCCAATACTGAAGTAGCATATATGGCAGAAACTCGTGCTTGTAAAGAAGCCATTTAGCTTAGAAGGATATGTTCAAATGTTGTTTTTGATGCAAGGAAAATTACTATCTGTTGTGACAGCCAAATTGCCATATGTTTGGCAAAAAATCCAACTTTTCATGCCAGAAAAAATACATTGACATGTAGTACCATTTTTTTCGTGATGTGGTGGAAGATGGAAAGGTTAACTTAGAAAATTTTGAACCTTTGGTGAATTTTTTTTGACGCACTGAAAAATCTAGTGAGCACAGATAATTTTAGATGGTGTGCAAATTTGATGGGCCTTGAGGCCTAAGGTGATACAATAACTTTGAGGGTTGATTGGGTGCTAGTAAGTTCTTTGTCAAGTGGGAGAATGTTGAGAGAAAGGTGTCTTAAACTTACTAGTGTAAGTGATCCTCAAATATTACCACAATACATAACATAAGCACCATTACAGGGTATTCACATTCATTAAGAATACAAAATAACTTTTTTTTCAATTTTCATATTTTAAAACAATAAAATAATTTCCTTGCAAATAAATTAAACCACAATTATTCTATTCTACCAAGTTGCATACAAAACCATGATAAAGCACTTTTTAAGAAAGGCTACCTAGTACTCAACACATGATAAGGAAAACATTGTCTAGTTGGTTAGCACCACAAGCACAACATCCCTTTTTACTCAAAATTCACTTACTCATGCACTTAACATTTACATCTTTAATGAGTTAACAATTATATGGATTTCTATGAATAATAATGCAATTGGGGACCTTAAGTCTTGCCAAAGTAATGTTGTTATGATGCACATGCCATTCTATATTCTAGACATGCCAAGTAATGAAAGAACAACTTAATTCTAAATTTAGCAATGCAAGGTTTACTTTTGCGTTCATTCCCTCTCCACCATCATTATTATTTTTTTTATTTTTTATAATTTAATTTTTGTACTTGCTTATTGCATTCATTATTTTGTTTTATCTCAATATTAACTAATTCCATGCATAAGATCACACATACATCCTAAGGTAGGAATTGCAGTTTTGGAACCACGGCCTTTTTTTCCAACATACATATTTCCTCCATATCTATAAGATAGCTTTACACAAAACATGCATCCAATTAATTTCAAGGAAACGTGCTCAATTTGGAAGCACTTCATCCTCCACACACGAGAAGATAATTCTAGTTTCAAAACACCACAAGGCACATAGATTTAGAAATATGAGTTATAGTGTTTTATACTAAGTTATTCACTTGCATTATGAAGTTAAATGATGTTTACTTTAGTAAGGTTGTATTGTCTACATAATAGTCATGTCTTAAGAATCATCTTTCATCTCCATAAGGTTCAAGGTTACAGGATAACACAAGGGTGTCTAGATTTTATAATAATAATATCCATAGTTTCCTAGCCATTCACTTTGTTTTCATTTCTATTTTCATTCCAAATTGACTTAGTCTTCACAACATTAATTCTCCATAACATGCTAATCAACATGAATGAACCATACAATTGACACATTTAATTTTCCTAATCTTGTTCATCTTAAAAACTTATAAGTCCTATGAGAGAGTATATAGGAGCATTTATATTTAAATATTGGCAAGTACAAATCTATAAACTAGGCCATTTAACTTCTTCATAATCAAATACATCATTCACATGAGGTTACATAATGCTCAATCAATTTAAAAACATAGTTATTCCCTTCTAAATTAACTCTTCCACAACCAAAATTATCAAAGAATGATGAAAGTGACTTCGGATCTCATAAGGTCATTTCAACCATGAGTCACAACAAGGAGACAAGCACACAACAAAATTTACACAAACCACCCCACATGGGAAACATCACTAACCAGAGATCCCAGTATTGCAACCGTGCTCTGGTACCAAATGTAATGCCCAAAATTTTGCAATACAATATAGCTAAGATAAAAACACAAATTTCAAATTTTGATTACAACACATGACTAACTCACCAACTTTGCTTCCAAAGCACACAATTCTTAAAAATCATAACATTGACCAAATATAGATTATAATATTTAGTTAAGGAACTAATTTTTTCAATCAATCCTAATAGGGAGACATGAAATCCACATCACCAAGGTAGGATTGATTAGCTCTACAACTCATCAGTCATCACAACTTAATTCAAGTCATGATCTATGTCAATACAACGTATCAATTTAAACTCAAAGTATGGAAAAAGAGAAAAACCTAGGGGCTAGACCTAATTCCTCAAGGGCTCATCTCTAACGGACTTTCCTACATATATATTTTGTAGAGGAACCATAGTTCAACAACTATATTTCACCCAACCCATATTTGATTGGCCAGTAATCACACATTTCACCCAGGTTTAAATCACCACTAACTCACAATGGTAGTAATTACTAAGAATGAATATCAACAGTGAATCTATAAGGGCTCCTTCTACTATAAGGAGCGATTAAAAATCTCAATTACAACACCCCTCAAGGGCCACTTGCCAACATAGATAAAAAAGAATTGATCTAGGATGAAGGTAATCAAACATATCTTGAATAGATAATTATAATTCAAGACATGGTTTTAATCCAATCATACAAAGGTCATCATATGACATACATAAGATTAAGGGGTGAACTTAGGTTAATGAAACAATCCACATATTGAATCTTTCTAGGCAATTCAACCTGCATACACTTGGTTGACTAACACAAGGAGTATAACTCTTAGGTTCAAAGGCCACTCTACCTCAATCACCCTCATAATCCTAAAACATAGAAATTTGTTAACCTCAATGCTTTACACAACTCACCCTAGCCTCTAATCCATTTATTATAGAATGTAAGAGTGGGTAGGAAACCCTTTATAGGGTCCTCTTACCCCAGACAGTTTCAGTATCGGCTGCCACCCACTTAGGTGAAGTCATAGATCTGAAACCTCAATATGGATAGGCACGGTTTTAAAGGATAGCTTATAAATCAACATAACACATCACACTTACATGATAATCTAATTTCTAAACTTAATATCTACCTCGCTTAGGAGCTAAAATTCTAGTTAAGTGAAAAGTTTGATGGCTACCTCTGACCAGAAGATAATTTATAGCAAGAAGATAAATTAAAGAATCAAACTTGCTCTCCTCCCCACCGCACTAGAATCATGAAGCCTTGTGAGCTCTAGCCAAACCCCCGAGCAAGAAATATTTTAACCCCATAATGAGTAAATGGGGTCTTCTATTCAAATAATATAAATTGATATTTCAAGATAATATTCTCCTATGCAACTGTTAACCAGTGTCATGAGTGTGATACTCAATTTTGTTGAACAAGGCATTCTAACACTCATTACTCTTACTTGCTATCATGTAGCATAGCATATATATAAATATACTGTTACTGGCATTTGAAGACCAAGAAGGATGTAGAAGTCTAAATTCTATTCGCTTAGGGATAACATTAAAATTTCCATATGATGGCTTATAAACAATGGTTTTCACTTGATACTAGGGGAATGGTTGATGGAGGCTAAATTTAATCACACAATTCCAAAGTACTCATAGATATGATTCAAGTATAACAAAAACACCTAGGTAGTATTCTCGCTAGAACAATAGATGAAAAACACAACCAATTCCCCCTATACACCTGATAGGGTCCAATATGCAAATGCATCTACACGCACAAAAACACCTAGTGTGTATGCTTAAAACCAACTAGGGATAAACCCCCGTACCTGCATAAATATTATCCAAGGCCTGAGATGCTTTCTTGAGCCTTTACTTTGGCTCCACCATTCTTTGTCCTCCATCAAAACCAAATGAACAACTTCATACATATGATCCTCTCTAAAATAGTAGTGAAACTCTAACCTTTCCACCTCTACTGCCCAGAGACTAGACACATGCCAGGTCATTCCTCTTTTCTTCATTCATAGCTTCTCCCCTTGAGTCGTGCACCCTTGACCACATTTATTTCCCTGCCATTTCTGGAATAACATAATATAGGGTTTAATTTTCATTAAATGTCCTGCTTGATTACTCGAACTCCTTCTACTTACCTAGCCATCCTTTGCATTAATGGTGGCATCCTTTTTCTTCATTCCCTCACAATAATTTCACCTTGAGCTAACATCACTATTTTTTTCCTTAGCTTCCTTAACCTAACCATTGACAAAAATTAGCCTTTGAATGTAGGCCATCAATCTTGAAATCCATTCCATGATTAGACAATTATCACTCAACCATCATGACATTTAAATATCACCATCTGATTAGATAGGCTTTAAGTGTTGCATGTAGATACTCACCTAAAACTATGTCATCAACCTTACCCTTATGCACACATCATCCTATCAGAATGATTCACATCAACGATGTGAACCAATTGTTTAATCATTGCTTGCCACATGTCACTCACTTGCATCCCTGCATTGGTCAACCCAGGTCAACACAAGAATACATGGGATGGCAGGATTACTCCTTCATTTCTCCATATTAAGATTATCAACATTTTGGTTTCGGGTGTCTACTATCTGCCCTTCCTCACACTTGGTGTGCATAGAAAGGCCTTAGAAGTGAGCCCGAACCCCTAATTCTGAAGGTCAAGATTTAGGGTTACCTCATACTCCTTCCTTTATTTTATGTTAGGGCATAAGCCTTCTTACCATCTATGACACCCGAACACATCACTCACATAACTTAACCCTTTCATGTATCATCCTTCAGGATTTCTTCATACTAACTGCTTGCCTTGCCAAGTCGTTAAGACATAAACCTCAAAGCCAACCCATGATGCCAAAACCTTTTCAGGTGTCTTCCTTTGCTGATACCTTTTTACTACTTAACCTTAAGTCAAGGCATAAGCCTCAATGTTGAAGTCTGATGTCTAAAACCTTTCTAGACTTAGCACACTCTTCCTTTCTTTCCTTGATGGATTTAGTATGGGGCATGGTCGAGGCTCAATGTCTAACGCACTTTGGAACTTGACTCCAACTTACTTCATACTTAAAATTATGTTAAGTCATAAGCCTTATGGTTGAACTTTGATACCCAATAGGAGAACTTAACCTCGTTGCTCCTAGCCATTTTGGAATTTAACTCAATCCTTCATCATTTCTTTGAGGAATTTAGTATAAGGTATGACCGAAGCCCAAATTCTAATACCTTTCAACAAAGAGTAAGCCTCAACCAAAATTCTAAAGCCCGATCAAACTTAGATGAAAAATGACTAACTCTTTCCTCTTTAGCAAACCATACAAGTAAACCCAAGGTCTGAAGTCCGACTTTTGGAACACTCTAAGGCTTGTTGTAATGACACCCTAAGGCCAATGAATCCTTCTTCCTAACAATCCTATGAAGTCCTTTTAGCCTTAAACAATAGCCCTTAATTTTATTTCACTTAGATCTCCTACTAACCTCAATGAGGTGCCTTTGTTGACCTCAATCAACTCATTTCCAACAGCCTCTCCCCTGACATCAGAAGATTCCCTTGTGACAACAATAATAATCATATTATCAGCAAATTAATCTAACTATAGTTGGGTTCTATTATCCTCATTAGATTAACTATCTATTAGCATCTCCCAACTATCAGTATGGGTATGATGTTCTACTCTACAAGAAGATCATAGATCCATGATAAGGCACAACCCATGAGCAAAGAAGACTCTAATACTCTTCATATATCCTTATTTACTTGATAGCTTACTTTACCTAAGTTAAGCAATACTATAGGGATGAAATCTGCACTTGCTACATTTACTACAACCTCTAAGGCTCCTTTAGTGACTTGAGCCACAATACTTGCTATGAGGAACCTCAAGTGAATACTATAGGAGACATTCACAATCAACATGAATCAAATGATAAAAAAGGAGATTTATTACTAGTGAACCTTAGCAACACCAAATAGCATGACAAATTATAGTACTTCTCAATGTAGATTAGTCAAATACCTTAAAAGAAACATTCACATAAGAATTTTACTAATCTTCTCTTAGAATCAAATGACTAAAGGTACAATGGCACTTAAACATAGTTGGGTCCTATATCATCTAAATGATGCACCCTTAATCCACACAACAGTGTCGTATAAATTTAGAATGAAAGGCTATGACACTAATATAAAGGGATGGGCCTTACATTTATTATAAGTTATTCATTTTGTGTGTTTGTTAGATGTTATAAATGAATTAATATTAATGATTTAATATTTCCCAAATGCTAAATGAAAAATTTTATGTATCAATTTAACACACAATAGAAAAGTGGATAGAAATTAAAAGAAACTCAATTTTTAATTTTAATTTTAAAAACCTTAAATTCATTAATATTAATATGAAAATTTATTAAATCACTCCCATAAATGTAAGTCTAACCAAATTCACAAATAAAATTAATTTTTTAAAATAAATATAGAACAAAAATAAATAAAATCCTAATTAAATTCCAATTTTCATCTAAATAGTACCACTTATAGAGAAATAACCTAATCAAAATAAATGGAATCTTATGTTTATTATTAGAAATGTATTATATTAAATTTAAAATACCTAATATTACATTTTCATATATCATATTTGTAAAAAAAAAAATTAAAAAAAATATTCAATAATACACATAAAATTTTCATAATCAATAATTTTCTAAAATATTTCTAAATTCAGCAATTTATTTTTTAATCCAAAAACACTCAACTAAGAGTCAATATCAAAATTATTATTATTTCATAGTATAAAATAAAAATAAGAAAGAATGAACAAAAATAAGGAGAGGTTGCAATGACGATGCCATATTAAATTTAAAAAGATTAATCAAATCAAGTCTTGCACAACATAATAACACTATTTTTGTTAATTTAAAATAATATACTTTATATATTTAATATATATTTTTAAGTTTCTATTTAAACATGTTTTTATAAGGTGGGATGAATTAAAAAAAAAAAATTATTCTTGTGATGTTTTGTATTAATTTTATGTTCTATTTAAATATTATTAGATTTAATGGTCAATAGTCAATAGCAATTTTGTATCTCATGTACATTAAAAAATGTTAGGATTTTCTTTCAAGATCATGACAGCAAAAACCTTGAGCTTCCACAAAGATACACTTGCATGCAATGAGCCTAATCTTTCATTATCAAAATTATTGATAAAAGAATAAAGTTGATTACAATATGAGCTTGTCTATATAGACAAGATAGAGGCCCAAGTACCCCAAAATATAATACAAATGAATAGACAAGTGTCCTATAGGTGTCAACCTTAGGAATACTTAGAGTGTTCAAACTAACAACCTCTATGACCAAGTCATCAACTTTATGTGCCAAGTATTGAGTGATCTTTGAGGTGAGACGGAAAGAGTTCCAACCTCAAAAAGGTATGTGCATGAGGTTAACCAAATAACTTGGTAACCTCTAGAGGTCTATAAGAATCCACATTCAGTTGAACAAGATGTTATCTAACCTCGTCAACCTAATTACATTTAAATATAGTGAATACATTAATTATTCACACAAAAAAACACTAGAGCAGAACAGGATCTTTAACCACTCAAAAATAGAATTCTGGCGTATTCCAAGAACTGTCATTATGTTTTTAAAAAAATATCTCATCAAAAAGACAAAATGAGAAGCATTGGAAGGGATTAGGAGATTCGTCGTCCTCATTATTTCCATCCATTTATTGAAAAGATTATTGCGACTCTTTAGTATAACATGGATTTTTCAACGATAGCTAAGATTATCGTGGATGTTCAATATTCCACCCCTCCATTGGTGACTATGTTATTATCTGTTGCAGTCGCTTCAGTATTGTTTGTGCTTGTTGTAAAACTTTTCAACAATGGACGAGGCAAAAATCTTCCTCCAGGAAGTTTTGGTCTCCCTTTCATTGGAGAGACCACTGGATTCCTGAATGCGCTAAAAGTTGATCGATGTGATAAGTGGGTTGCAGACAAGGTTGCCAAACATGGCCCCGTTTTTAAGACCTCCTTGATGGGCTGCCCAACAGCCGTCCTCACTGGCCAAGAGGGCAACCGCTTTCTCTTACAGAATGACAACACCACCATCATTAACAGCCAGCCCACTACTTTTATGAGGATTTTTGGTTCTAATAATATTACAGAGCTGATTGGAGTGAAGCACAAGCGGATAAGAAATGCTATCATGGCATTCATGAAGTCAGAATCTTTACAGAAATGTGTTGCCAGAATGGAGTCGGTTGTTCTGGAGCACTTTGTAGAGAATTGGGAAGGAAGAGAAAGTATATTTGCATATCACTTGCTGAAGCAACTTACTTTCTACGTTGCCTCTGATTTGCTCTTCGGTTTGAAAGACCCTGAGGAGAAGAAAATTCTCAACACAGAATCTATTACACTCATGAAGGCAATCTGGTCTCTTCCTTTCAATTTCCCAGGAACCAGTTTTAACAAAGGCTTAAATGCCCGTGCTCGTGTAGTCAAGAGACTATCTTCCTTGTTGAATTTGAGGAGGAGGGAAATTGCAGAGGGAAAGGCTGCGCCAGACCAAGACTTAATGTCATGGTTGATAACTATGAAGGATGACAATAGTAAGTCCCTTACTGATCAAGAGATCATCGACAACTTGATCGTGCTCATGATAGGAGGTAACGACACTACGGCTGTTCTTTTAACGCAGCTTGTTAGAATGTTGTGCCTGAACCCTCATGTGTACAAAATCGTACTGCAAGGTATTTCTTTTTGGCAATCTCATAAATTTCATTTTATGGTGATTAAAGGATTTAATCTAATTGCCAACAATATAATACTGTTGTCCTACAGAACAAACAGCGATTCGAGCAGCAAAGCAACCAAATGAACCGCTGGCATGGGAGGATATTAAAAAAATGGAATACACACAGAAGGTTGTTTATGAAACATTACGCATGGTACCCCCAGTTGTTGGTGGATTCAGGGCGACAGTTCAAGACATCCAATATAAGGGTTATACTATTCCTAAAGGCTGGCAGATATGCTAATTTTTATCCACCATGGAATAGGGATATACAGCTTTCAAAGTACACAGATTCATGTTGCATATTGTCTATCATTAATTAATTGAACATATTTTTGAATTTCAAATTATTAATAAATAAGCTCAATTGTGTGTTCTAAATGTTGGATAGGCATTCCCATCAATGATTATTTACTAGTGAAATTTGGTTTTAGTAATAAATAATCAGTATGTTGACTATAACGATTAGTGTGTTTGAGTTATTTTTTAATGATATTCGTTATTATAATTTAACACTAGTTTTCACAATTTTTTTAATTTGATAGTTATTTTGGGAGGCTAGCACTACTCATTTTAATGGAGAATTTTTTAAAGAGCCACAAACGTTTGATCCAACGCATTTTGATTGTAAAGATCCGCCTTATACTTTTATACCATTTGGAGGAGGAGCTAGACTTTGTGTGGGATATGATTTTGCAAAGCTGCAAGCAGAGATATTTGTGCATCATTTGATATCAAAATATAAATGGTCTATGATAATTCCCAATGAGAAGATGATTTGTGAACCTCTTCCAGTTCCAAGCAAAGGGTCGCCCATCAAGCTTCAAGTTAGGGGAAATTAATCATGTTACCTAGGCTAGTATGGTTTCTCTAGGACAGTGTCTCCAATTACATAGTTGTGAAACACTTCTTTTCCGATGTATCTACACGTCTTCCAATAATTTGTTCATGAACTATAGTTATGTATGTGTCCTACTAGGAAATACTTCAATTAAGCTATTGTGGTCCTTCATGAAGGATTCTATTGAAACTGATTGTTCCATGAATGACTCATAAAAATAAAGATATTGTGTTTATTTATATTTTCTTCTTTTAGTTATGTTTTGTGAGTTATGGATTTTTTTTTTTGCTAAAATAAATTCTTCATAATGTGGAAAAATATATATTTTTTAATAAATATAGGATTTTTTTATACTTAATATTAAATTCAATATCATTTTATTTGAACTTTCATTTGAGATATAAAATTTCATTGATTAGATGGTTTCTCAATTATAACAATATAACTCACTACTAACATAATAGTTGATTTTTTGTGGAAGAGTGTGTTCCCTTGCTCAGCATTTCAATTGCTCTTTTGTGGCTGAAATTTTTTTTTTTTTAAACCTACAAGCTTATATAAATGCATTTCCTTCAAGTTGTATTTGAATAAAAATTGTGCCTTAAAGCTATGTCTACAACTAAGACTATTTGCATATTTACATTAAAAAACTAGTCCCATGTTGGTTTAAGGTTTTAACCTTGGCAACATATATAGTCCAATTTATCATGAGCCTTATTCTAATGGGGATGATTCCATAATGGAAGTGGTCATTTGACTGATACAATGGTTGATTGGTAGTGGATGAGCATTTTTTATTTTGGCCTCGTGTCTCCTCTTTTATAGCTTAAAAAACTAAAAAGGGGTACGTTTTCGACAAGTTTCTAAAAAATGTATTTGCACTCAAGTTGGATATGCCTAAAATCATGTATCTTAGAATTGGTTATACAAATTAAAATTACTTATATCTAGTACTTTTTTTTCCTATTCATCTTATGGTAGGAACCTGTATGTAGATCACATAAATGTTCATGTTAGGGGATGGGATATGTATAAAGGACATCATGAAATGATCATGCATATAATTGGCCTCAATAGCTAAATAATTATAGGTTATATGATTTTTTGAATTTAGTTTGATATTTAAATGTGTTATGTTATAAGAAATTATAGAATTCAAAATATCAGAATAAACATTAGGGGAAAATATAAGGTTTTAAGAAAATTAAATGAATGAACACAAAATATAACAAAATGAAGGATAATCAACATGAGATATATCAAACCATTGTAAATACTTATCAATCAAAGTATCTCTAAAAAATCACTTGGAAATCATCATGTATGAAATTATAATATAAAAATAAAAGTGATTTAACATGTAACTATGAATTGATAGTTCAACTAAATTTATTAATGACCTTGTCTCTAATAACAAGTACATTATATAGAGAATGGACCAATCCACAACATTTAGTTAAAGGATTCATAACATACAACCCTCTAAAATATCTTATTTGATAAATAAAATTTATAAACATAACAACATCATATTATTGAGGATAAAATATTTTCATGAAGTAAGCAATAAACATTAATATTTTAATTCAAATGATAAATATTAATATTTTCTATCCCTTTTAATAATATTTTAATAAACATGATAGTGGTTGTTTCGTAATAGATACTGGCCCTTCCAATTTTAATCTAATCAAAACATTAATTTTTTCATTTAATAAATCTTCAAGAGGCCATGAATAATTAGGCACATGCATAAACGTACATTATGCTATAATTTAATTTGTACCATGATATGTATAAATGATATCATCATCATTAGAAGAAATAAACGCATTGCATGAATCATGAACAACAGGTGTATCAATACAAATTAGCACTAAAGACCACTATTGCATACCATGTAAGGAGCATAATCAACCTAAATATCATAGATAATGAATGGAATTCTTTAACATAGCAAGAGATTTAATAACAATTTCTATGAAATATAATAACTTAAAAACATATTGAGCCAATGTATCCAAAGAAATATGGGATTAGGTTTCATACACCAAACAATTCCCATTTTTTATATTTTTATTTATTTATTATTGTTGATGTGCCCACATGGAAAAGGGAATCCCATTTGAAATATATAACTAAATTTCACATGTAATTTTTAATATGTAATCATGTCAAAATATCTAATTTTAAGTAACATTTGTAAGAGTATCTATGACACTGTAAGATACATAAGAAACTGTACATAATATATTAGAGTATGTAAGAGAGAGTTACAAGGCAGATGAGAAAGTTCATGAATACTTTTGACCAAATTATAATGCATGAGTGACACATCATGTATAGCATATTTGCAAATGAGGAATGATTCCAAATTGCATTATCCAATTATTATGGGAGATTTATTGCATGGTAGTTACATTTTATATTTAACTTGTTGACTTATTATGAAGATAGAATTATAATTTGAGTCATGGTTTTGGGTTCATATTTACTCATGTTTTTGGATAAAACTCCTAGTTTTATATTTTCCCCTATTCTACAAATTTTATATTTTTTATGGAGGTGAGTAGTACTTGTATTTGTAGGTGGTTAAACTACTATAATTTCTCGAGACATAGTTAGTGCTTGTGATGTATTCATAGATGTAGTAGGTGGTTACACTATTATAATTTCTTTATACATAGTTAGTGCTTTTGATATATTCATAAATGTAGAGTCTAATTAAGGATTATGCAATCATATAGCCTTAATAAAGTTAGTGTCCATATGCAAGATACTCAAAACATCAAAATTATCTTATGTTTTCTTATTTATTTTTTATATATAATCAAAATTAGAAATTTTACATCTACATTTGTTAGCACAAGGGCTTACAATATTAATATACCTCCATCTAGACTACAGTAAAACTCAAACATGTTTAATGAGTGTGGCCTCCAAAATAGGAAACCTTGGTTTGATCTTCCTTTCTTCACTTTAAGTTATCTTGGACACATCTTAGTCCTTGGATCTCTCATTTTCATCTAATATGCTTCTATAAATTATTTAAATTACATTCTATACTGAACACTTGATTTAAAAGCTTCTAGATCAAGCTATAAATAACAAAAATATCACTCTAACTTATTTTGGTAATAAATGTAGCCTTCTATGTGACCAATAAATCCACTCAAATAATTATCCTTTGGCACAAAGCTATAAATATTTGTTTGCATATCATATACCTCTCTTTACTTTGTCACTTCTCTTTTGATGACTACAATTTTGCTTTGTCACTTCTTCAAATATCTTCTCAGCTGCCTACAATCTCACTACTTTCAACAATCAAGATTTTTTTCCTTTGGCTCACTACCTCCAACAAAAATTAAGCACACTTCTACACTTTCCTTCTATCACAAAGATATGATCTTGAGTTGAAACTGGATTAGATATTCCACAACTGCACTTTCTCTTTCAGTCACTCATATAATTATCATTATGAATCTACACACTGTGACCTAGATAAACTAGGTTTACAATTTATACATGATATTACATTGATTACATTACATTTTGGCCTATAACAATAAAAATATTACATCTCTAAGTTAGCCAAGGATAAAATGATCAACATAAAATGTGTAGAGGGCAAGACCCAAAAGACTACACACAACACTAGGAAGAAGAACATGCCTTGCAGATTCCAACACACACTTAACCTGGTCCCAAACTATCTTCACACCTTCGATCTTCTATGAACATCATCCATACACTTTGCAAATACAAAATTGGTTGGCCAGAAGAAATAAAACATATAACTTGTAGCATGTGATCCTTCACATCCATTAGTGGTACACATGAATGATAAAGCATTACTTGTGCTTTTCCTATATGAGTTGGTATGACTAATACAACACCTTCAAACACTCCATAAGCTCCACTCAAACTTGAATTTGTGACACACACCACCAACATGCCTTGCTCAGCCTCAACAAAAGCATAAGCCAACAAAAATTTCATTCTTAACCATAACCTGTATCAAAGAAACTAGAAGACACTTTACAAAGTAGCATTAGACATCAAATGATATTTAGGAACACTCTCATGCATCCCTTTCACAATTTCATGTAGCAACAAGTTGGCACAAGCCAAAAAACATTGAAACCAAACAATAGACAACATAGTCCTAAACACTGTCACTTCAAAATTTCACTACGAAAGGCATATTGACATGAAACTTTGGATAATACCTTCACATCTTCATGAACTTAACTTTTGAACCACAAGACCAAATCTTTAAATGTTGAGAAATGTGGAGCCAACCTTTACACCTCTAATAACATCCTCACATAGTCAACATAGACTTGAATCTATCACTCTCAAAACAACCTTTCTGATAACTCAAATGATTTGAAACTGGGATCACACATGCATTGACATTGTAACTTGAAGATAACCTCCAAACTGTAGGAGAAAAACATCATCAGTAGAGAAATACGGAGCATTTCTCATAGACTCTGGTAACCAAATAGCCAAACTACAACATACTCCAATGAACTTTTAACATCGGTGATGACCAAATTGCAACACATATAATTCTATATGTGTGTGTATATTTTTGTCTATCTCTATTTTTATTTTGTGTTTGTTTCTCTATATTTTTTTATGTTTATGTCTATGTGTGTGTGTGCAGATTCCTTACTTATATGAATGGTTTTAGATATCTACTTAGAATAATCAATTTTCTAAATGAAATCAACCTCTAGGATCTTTTGAAATTCCTCTTTAACAAGCAGAACCACTTTAGGATACATATTTCTTTATTTATGTTTAACTAGCTTAACATCAAGATGCATAACAATATGGTGCACCACAAGGGATAGTCTAACCTATTATTTTTAGCATAATACCAAGAAAATATATATTTAAATATTATTTGAATATGGTAATGATAGTCTCTTTCTCCTCAAGATTAGAATTTGAACTATAATTTTATTGATCTTATGGTTCTCTTTTTTTCAAGAGATATCAAGAGATACTTCAACCAATTATGTGAATCCATCTTTTAGTTAAATTAGTGTAAGTGAATGGTTGAGTTCCTCATCTACTAGCATTCAAAAAAAATAACGAATAGACACATATTTATTCTCTTAATTTGTATTTATTCTATTTGATAGCACCTCAAAGAGGTTTTCACTATGAGATTTTGATTTATTTATTTTTTAATTATGAACTTATTTGATTATCCTGAACATGTTGACACATCAAGCTTTATTTCAATTCTTTCTTATGACCTCCTAATTGAATAATATCTTGAATTTTGGGCATAGCTTTTTCAAAAAAAAAATCATTCTAAAATAATTCCAATGATATAAATATTTTTTGTCCCAACTAATAAAATAAAGATATTTGGGGTTAATTTCAATGGTAAGTATTTTGGTATAATCAAAAAAAATATTGAAATAAAATATTTATAAGGGTTATAAATGGAATCTGGTTCAATATTTTCAATATCAAAAGAAGCATCCCCAATAGTAGCAGAGGTATCACTAACATCATCATATTTTTCGTAAAAGAAAATGTAGCCTAGTCCCTAAATTCCTAGATTCTCATATGAGTATAGGTTTAATGGTCCCTTATTTATAAATTCTAAAGCCACTTTATATCTCATTATTTTACATATTTTATTCACTAAAGGATACTAATTAATTTTAAAGAAATGTGTGCACCCATCATTCTAGAGCCAAGAACCATCTAAGATTTCATTTTTTTTTGTCTACAAGGAAACTATGTTAAATTAAATTATTTGATTCATATTAAATAATTTTTTTTATTTCTTTTGGTTTGTGTTAAGCTACCATGAGATCTAGGAGATAAAGGAAGCTTTCCTATATAAACGCATTTTGGATATTGTATTTTTTATAACCTTTGTCAATGATCTTCATATGGCATTTGGGATGTGAATTGGTGGATGTAAGTATAATTATTTTGGAATCTATGTAGGATGATCTTTATTTAGGTTTTAGAATTAGGGTTACTATATTAATAGCGTATTGATTGGATTTTTGATAGAGTCTCTCTAGCGTTTTATAATATTAGAAAGGATAAGGGTCAACAAGCATGATTACTTCTATACCAAAGTGATGGACTTATTGCATTGGTGGAAGGTGGAAGGAATGGCATGTGTTTCATGGATCCAAGGATGACCCAAGAGAATTTAATAAGGAAGAACAAGTCTAATGACATGTAATAAATGTTCTTACATAATAGACCCAACTTCAATGGGAAGATGTGTTGTTCCAACGAATTCATCGTTTAAATTATCAAAAGCCTCGATGATGATAATTTTTGGATCTTAAGTATTTTATAATTAGTTAAGATGTCATATCAACTTTAAACTACAAATTTTAAAACCTAATCCATTATCTACAAGCTCCCCATTTAATTTATGTTACTAACTAAGGCTTCAATTTATAATAGGATATTATGAGATGGTCTAGTGGGAGGCATGTTTCTTTGACTAAATTTAAGATGATGGATTTGAGATAAATACCCAAAAATTTATTGAAACTGTGATTTATCAATATAATTTGATACTCTAGATTCCTACAATACTTTATACAAGACAGCCAAGATAGCTTAAGAATATCCAAATTTTAGATTTATATGGAAGTCTTCTTAAGTTATTCAATAAGAGTGTATTGACCCTTAGAACTATGTAAAGGTTCCCTTGAATAGTGATGTTTCTATGACTCATGTGTTGCAGATGTGTTGTCGTTGATGTCAAACTTATGTTGCTACTACAAATGTACTAGTTTTCTTTAATGAAGAGTTGTGATAAAAGGAGTGTGTATGATTATATGAATAATTTGTGGTTTATTTTTGTAATTGTTGTCTATGGTGTTATGGATGTTGTATTCATTGTCCCCTAATGTAAAGCAATGAAGAAAGAAAGTATGAAAGGTTTCATGCAGTCTAAGGCACAAGAAGTTGTACTAACGAAGCTCGAGAGAATGCTTTGCATTCCTCCACATTTGAAGATGAGGTATTGTGGTTTGGAAGGTAGATAGAGATAGGTGTGAAGTATTTATGCTCCTTTGGAGCATAGAAGTAATTGTAAAAGATTCCAGAGCTAGTAAAGTGAAGAATAGTAATACAATACGTTTACTGTCAGGAAGGGCCAAAGGAATGCTTCATATTTCTTTGCATTTGAATATGTGATCTTGCAGTTTGGAGGATAAGTTCATATTATCATTTATTTTCTCATTTCAAGTCTCAAGTGTTTAGGAGTATCACAAGTCTGGTTTTCAATGTTCTATCTCAAGATTATGTTTTGTGGGTTCGTAAGAGATTCTAAGGTCAGTGTTTGTTTGCTTGCACTAGCATAAAGTATTGTAAAAAGTGTATGAGAATGGTTTTGAATGAAAAATAATGTTTGTAAAGTGATTTGGATGATTTTGTTTGGTCTCTCTGGTACCGCTTTTGGTCTAGAGCTAGTGTATAGAAGGTTAAGTGTTTACCAGGCCAACTTGCTATATTGAGATATTTGTGCCAAGTTTCTTGAAGCATGCGCCAGTGTGGAGATGTGTGCTAAGGTAAAATAGGTCTTGATTATCTCCTCATTTGGACTACATTGATTTCTATTTATTGTAGATGTTTTGGAGTTACCATGTTGCGGTTGTTGCATGTTTCATGTCACACATTTCATTTTGGCCGACTAAGGAGAAATTGTTTGAAGCTTGCAGATGATATAAATGAAAGATAAGATTTTTTATAAAGGGTGTGAGTGTGTGTGAGCATGTGAGGAGACATGTGCTAGTATATGTATGAGGAAGTGTGCTAAAATTAGTGAGTTGAAGGCAACAAAGTGATGAGGGCCACACCGCCCAAATTCCACAGAAAACACAACAGATACCAACATAAAAGATGTGAGATAGAAAAATGACTCACTTTCAATTTATTTTCAGAAAAAGAAATTACAGATTCAAAGCTTACATGCTACAGCCTCAAGGGCTTGATTTATTACAACAAAATCAACTTTGAAAAGAAAATATACTATTTGGAGCCACAATCTACACTATCAGGGCCACCACCAACAACCCCCACTTAACCCTTTTTATTTTCCCTAATAACCGCCCTAGAATGTTCTAGAAAGATCAAATTTCCCTTTTTTGTTTTGGCCCCAAAAGTCTCGCCATTTGATTTCTAGCCTAGGAGGAATTTTTTATGAAATTCACTTTTTAGAGGTCCAACTTCGCGGGACCATAACTTTTAATCCGAGTGTCCAATTTTCTATTATTGAATATCATCAGAAAGCTCTTGACAAGCTCTATAATGCATGAACCCACCATAGGTCAGTTCAGCCACCTTTTGAGCTATTTTGGGGCCTCTAAAGTTTTATATCTGAATTTGAAGCCGCATTGGAGAAATTTCTCAAGACTGAAACTTTAATTTCTCTCAAACTGTGCAGGGTATTGAGGTGATTCTTTTGCAACTAGAAATGCTTTTCAACTCTACTCCTCAGGGTAAATTTTCACATCCATACGAGCCCATTTTGGCCAACTTACTAAAAATAGTAAATGCTTGATTTTCACTATTTTTGACACCTAACAGTCTTATACCCCTTAAGTTCCATCATGGGACTCAAAACAACTAAAGAAAATAAAGAAAACATTTTTTTTTTGGGTGATGCAATATTTTCCTACACCACTAGATGCTCCTGCATCAGACACCCAGGGTAATTTGAAAAGTGACCCTTTCACTTCTCAAGAGTTAGAGAGAAACCAAGACGGTTAACCTCGGCCTCAAATAACCATGATGAATCTTTAGCAAGCCTTCCTCTCCATTTCACCAAGTACTCTACATATTGCCTATTTCTTGTTCTTCTCCCCACATGACTATCCAAGAGCTCTTCTATCTCTTCCTTCTCTAAAGTAGGTGCTGGAATTTTTAACTGTTCATTTATCAACCCCTCCTCTATATCACCTTCATGATACTCTGTCAAATCAGCAATGTTGAACATAGGAAAAAAATTTATTACACTAGGAAACTCTACCTCATAAGCATTTCTTAAATCATGCTTCTTCAGGATCTTGCATGGTCCAAATTTCTTCATCTTTAACTTGTACGTACCAACTGGAAACCTTTCCTTTCGCAAAAGAAACATGACTTCATCTCCTACCTGGAACTCCTTATAACTCCTTTTCTGATCTACCTGAGCTTTATATTGTGAGTTCATCTTATTGATATGTTTCTTCACCTCTTCATGCAAATACTTCAAGTGCTCAACAAAATCTTCAGCCTCAACACTACTCTTCTCCCCCTTATCCATCTTTCTCAATTTAGAATCTTAGTTCTTGGACTACTCCCATATACAATCTAGAATAGTGATTTACCAGTGCTCCTATTGACATAATTTTTGCAAGAAAATTTTTCCTATGGTATAATCAAATCCCATCCCTTAGGCTTATCTCCTACTAAGCATCTTAGCAAGTTGCCCAAACTCCTATTCACCACCTATGTTTTTCCATCAGTTTTTGGATGGTGTGCAGAACTAAACTTCAAATATTTCTTCAACTTCTTCCATAGTTTCCTCCAAAAATAACCAACAAATTCAATATCTTTGTCTAAGACTATACTCTTTGGTAGACCATGTAGTCTCACCACCTCCTTGAAAAACAACTATGCAACATGAACATCACTGGTCTTATGACATGGAATGAAATGTGCCATCTTTGAAAATCTATCCACTACCACAAATATGGAATCATTCCCTCGCTATGTCCTTGGCAAGCCGAGAACAAAATACATGTTATTATGCTCCCATGGCCCCTCAGGTACAAGTAATGGCTGATACAATTCAGTATTTGACTTGTTCCTTTTTCCATCTGACATACTCTACAACTTTGTACAAACTTCTTCACATCTTGTTGTTGTTGGATGCAAGGAACACTAAGAGGGGGGGTGAATTAGTGTTCAATAATTTTGATTTACAAAACATATCTAAAATCCATCAACAACAATAATAGAACATTATATATCATTAGCAGCTCACATAACAAATGAAAACATGCAATCATATCATAATCACCATAACACCAGATATTTTTATGTGGAAACCTTGTTAGGGTAAAAACCATGGTGGAGATTAATCCACAAAGTTTACTTTGTTAAAAGTAAAACAAAAGAGGGGAATTCACTTGCATTCAAGCGCACTGCCTAGAGCTCGCTGCTCAAGAAAGAGGCTCACTGCCATACAATTATAATATAGATTAAAACAAAATTTGAACTGAGAATATAGAATCTACAAATGCTTGGATTTAGTTCCACTGAAGTGCACAATCTGACTTTGGACCTTATGCTCAAATTTTTTCTGCTTTGCTTTGTTCTCCTGCTGAAAATCCCCCAGTAGTATAACTAATATTCGATCAATCAACTACTCTACTCTTTTTCACACATATAGACATCTCTCTTCACATCACACATCCACAAAGTGAATTACTGATCTTCCTTATATGTTTGCTAACCCAAAAATTCAATACATGTTAGCCTTTCAACAAAATATAATATTCTTTGCTTATATCGGCCATGTCGGCCTTAAATATTTAATTAGAAATGAATCATACCTTCATAAGTTGAATAGACTTATAGAAGGAACCCACACCATGGTTCTAAACATAAGAGATAGCAAAATAATTATTCTACATACATTCGTGATCCACCACATCAAGTATGTCAGCCATGATGAAAAATAGATCATAAAACATGCCACTAAACCTCTTAACTTGAACTATGATCAATGCAACACCACAAAACTTCTTCAATAGAATAGTGTATGAGATAAGAAAACTTCCTTGAGATCCACACCACAAAATAGTGATCTGGTGATGTAGTTGGATCAGCATACCAACTGGATGTCCTGTTCTTTACTTTCTCTGTCGGTAGAATACAGAGACTTAGATTCTCTGCTAGTATAAGTGCAACTAATACTCGGATCAAACTATAGACTCAAGTTTCCATCAATGATAGCACAAGTAGCCAAAGTTGACCTCATCAAAGTCATATTCCAACAATCTCCCCCTTTGGCATTGATGGCAAAACTTAGTGAAAATTTGACTAAGTGTCAAAACCAAAAAATATATATCAAAGCCAAAACTACTACTCCCCCTTTGGATGTCAGGAAATTTTTCACTTCATTCTCTCCCCCTTTGACATCAATGACAAAGCTCTACTACATCCACTCTACACTTCTCTTCCTTATCCTCTCCTTTAAAATATTTTACTGCACTATCTCTTACTCCATTCTCTCCCCAAATACTGATCCAAAAATTGATCAAAATTTGACAACTGCTACGAAAATTCAGAAAATTATTTTATACTTAGCCTTTAATTCTGGAAGGAATTTCTTCCAAGAATCCACTGCAATCCCAATGGCTATGATCAGACTATTATTTTCTAAAGTTTTGTTGATTATTTGCACAAGAGACTCAGGAATAGTGATTGTTGCTTCCAGTTCCTCTCCTAATTTAAGAGTCTCAATCATTTGTTCTAGTCTCCCTTCAGTTATATCTTTGACTTTCCAGAAAGCATCAATGAGAGCATTTTTAGCAGTATGAAATTTTGCATGCTCAATCTGTAAATCATAAACTTTCTTCTTCACATCTCCATTCCTATCAAGAAGCATACTGTAATTTTGTCCAGCGTTGACAAGCTCACTTTCAATATTTTCAAGGTTATCCTTGTACTTTCCTACCACATGAGGCCACCTAAGACAATAGTTAAAGACTTTATTTGCAGAATTAATACACTGTCTCATCTCACTCATTTTCTTCTTCAATCTGGAAATAGAAAATCTTAATTGCATTTTTAAATGAGAAATCATTTCTTCTTCCTTCCTTTCTAGGGGCACAAACTCCATAGATATCTTGACACATTCAATGAGTTCTTTCAGGAGAACATTTTGCACAATTTCCAACTCAATATTGTTATCAATTAAGTACCTTGCTAGATAATTTTCAATTAAATCATTTTCATAAGATGGACCATTCAGCCATATACTGAATATCTTTTGCATACCATCCACATCTTGAATGATTTGCAAAATATTTGTCTTAAGCAGAGAACTTTCCTCATCACTGTCTTTAGCTATTATTGTTTTCAGTTCATCTAGTTTTGGTTGATCTCTAGGAACATATTCTTCAAAAAATTCATCTTCTACATCCACAACCATTTGACTTTTCCCTTTTTCTTCAATTTTTGCAGACTTGGGTGTTGGAGGAGTGATACCAGTTGTATCTCTTTCTCTCTTCTGCTTTTTCTCTCCTTTTTCGGAAGATGATCCATCCTCAATTATTTTTGTCATAAGAGGGACAACACCTTCTCCAAACCTCTCTAATATCTTTTCAAATAAATTTTCATTCACTTGTTTACAATTTTCAAAAGAATTTAAATGATTGAAATTCAACTTCAGACTTATACTTTGCTTAAAAATCGGTATATTCTCTCTCCACACTACATTGTCCTTCAACAGCAAACAGTTTAGAAAGTACATCATAATACATATTTCTAGAGTACCAAACCTAAATTGGTAGCCAATAACCTTCATTAATTGAACATTCTCCAACAGTTTCTCCCTCAACAAACTACACAGATCAAATTCCTCATTCTCAATCATCATTTTGTGGGCAATATAAGCAACACTTGCTGAGGTTGATCCTTCTCAGTTTCTGAAATAAATTTTGTATGAGACTCCATAGGCCACGTATCTTGTCAAAGGATCTTTAATTGATGAAA
Source organism: Sequoia sempervirens (assembly GCA_007258455.2). Taxonomy (NCBI): domain Eukaryota; kingdom Viridiplantae; phylum Streptophyta; class Pinopsida; order Cupressales; family Cupressaceae; genus Sequoia; species Sequoia sempervirens. The sequence continues at coordinate 131,735,634 of VDFB02026320.1, read as the reverse complement.
TTATTAGAGCCCTCTGATCTCCCCTTATTTTGGTTAAGGCTTCGACCTCCACATTCTGAATCAACTTTGTCTTTAGTACATCACCAACATTGCATAAGCACATTAAATTTCTAATTACATCCTTGGTAATTTGATATGGTTTATCCAAATTGAGAATATTACCGTCTAATTTGTTCAGGAAAAACCGAATCAGTTTTGCATTGACGAAATGAGGATAGTCATTCCATATATCCAAATTCTTATGCTTTGATACTTCAAGCCTTCTGACATCGGTGAGCAACAAAAATTTTCTTTCATCCCTAATCTTCTAGCTGCTATACTTGTCTAGGGTTATGGTACCTTTGATTTGCTTCATGTTTCATTCCAAACAGATTTGTATGGATTACAAAATAGATGTGAAATCAATAATCAATAGGAATACCTAGATATTCGCCACTAGAATGACTTTTCGCCCTTGAAATTTTTCAGAAAAGTACTCTCGAACTGTTCTCCTTCAATGCTTGGTGCCGAAATAGGGTTCAAAATTCCCTTTTATAACTTTACCAACCTTACTTTTTCCGCAATAAATGTGTTTCCCTAGAAGTTTTGATTACACTGCAAACTTAGACAACAAGCTAAGAATTCAACTTCAGACTTATACTATTTCGACCAATTCATCATATCATTGCAAATACTTCCAGTGACTGATGACATCCAGAGATTCGATGCCAACAATACACAGGGGGTCAATAAATTTTCATGAAAAACTCCCCCTAGGCCATTGGCCTGATATCAATTTCTAGAGGAGCTACTGGAGGGATCTTCCAGTACAACTTTATTTCCTTCATTCGTTTCACTTTTCTTCACCCATGTCTTCTTCATCTAATTTTTTATTTCTTCCATAGAAGCTTTTTCTTTACCTTTATTGTCTTTCTGTGAATTTCTTCCTTGATACACTGGACCTCTTTTATTCATGTTTTTTTTCGAGTAGAACTTTACAATGTGACCAAGATAGTTACAATTGAAACATACCAAACCTTTCTACATGTACCATCCATTCCACTGATTTCCTCCTAACCTGCATTGATTAGTAACATGTCCAAATCTTCCACAGGTATAGCATTTAATGTTACTAGTACTAGTTAACAGCCATACTCTTACATTCTAAAGCCTTATGACCAAACTTCTTGCATTTGAAATATTGACCAGAAAATGATGGCTTACTAGGGTTTATCTTTCTTCTACACTGAGAAGCCATGTGTCCAAATTTATTACAAAAAAAGCAATATCCATTAAATCTTTGAGCATTAGGTTTCTTTATTGGATGTCTTCTTCCTTTGTTCTTTTCAAGATTCTTTTGTCCAGATCTAGAGCATTCTCCCTTCTCATATCCAAAACCTTGCTTATCATTTATATCCTTCTGACTTTTGGTTATTTCTTCAAGCTTGGTAGAACTTATCCTAAACTTTTCTTTGAATTCATTTGTAGTAGCAAGCTCATTTCCAAGAATGACTATTTGTCTCTCAAGCTCTCATTCATTGTTTCTAGATTGTTGCAGTTCAATCTCTAACTGGATAAATCTATTGTTAATTCTCTAGCACTGCATTCTTTAGACTTTTCTCTCAGGGACTGGGCCAAATTTTCCTCATTCTTCTTTCTTTGCTCAATCTATTTAGTAAACTTCATTGCCACAAATTCAATTTCAAGTCTTAGAGTTGTATTGTCCATGGCTAGCTTTTCACATTCTCCTGTAATCTCTTTCAGAGTTTGATTCAGATGGAAATCATCCGATCCTTTTTTTCCTTTCTACTTCAACTGATCACAAAGTTCATTTCTTTTCTCCCTTGAGTCATTAATCTTGTCCTTCAACGATTGAATGAATTTTTCAGCATCTACAAGATTTTCCTTAAGTTCCATGACCTCTACCTTAGATTGATCAAGATCATCAAGTGCCACCATTAGCTATTGTTGAAGACCACCAACATCCATTGTAGTTCAAGATTCACCTCAAGCTACTAAGCTTCAGAAGAGGAACCTGCTCTAATACCAATTGTTGGATACAAGGAACACTAAGAGGGGAGGGCGAATCAGTGTTCAATAATTTTGATTTAAAAAATAGATCTAAAAACTGTAGATGGTGAAATCTGCATTTGCTCAAAACAAACAACACACATTAGCATGGTTAGTTTAAAGCAGAACAACTAACAACATCCATATGAAATGATACATCAATGCTTTCAAATGCAAACAAATGACAAAAGCAAGCTAAATAAGCACATGAAAAACATGAAGTAAATCATCTCATATTGGATTGGTGCTTCTATGGAAAGAAGCCCTTTCCCAATCCTTGCTTAAGCTCCATGATATGAAAATGATATATTGATGATCAAGATGATGAATGGGAAAAATAGCTCTCAAAGAGAGTAACTTTGCATCAAGATGTAGATGATTTGTGGAGATTTGTGGAGGATTTGATGAAGAAAGAAGCCTTTGATTTATAGATCATTTGGATGAGAGGAATAGCCAAATGGATGAATGTGGGACAAATTTTGGACCAATGAAAGGAGGACACTTGTCAAGTTTTGAGTGGTTGATGCATGTGCAAGATTTGGGAAATGTGCCCATGAGAGGGAGTTTCAAATTCAAATTTGTGCAATAAATTTTGAGAGGGGGACAAGAAAATGAGAAATAAATTATGCAATGTTGGAGGGACAAGTCAACTTGTCATATTTTTCAAACGTGAGGGAATATTCCCCATAAATGCCATGTTGAGTGAAAATAATGATTTTAATAAATCAATAAATTGATTTATTTGTGCAAGTGGGATTATCTAGAGGATGTGATGGGAAATTAGGTTAGGCTAATTAGGATTAGATTAGCTTAATGATGATTAGGATGTTTTGACCAATTTGACTCAAATATTTTGATTTATTTAAATCAAAGAGGGGTGAAATATGCATTTGGATTTTAATTAAATAAAGTTTGATTTATTTAATTAAAGGATGATGTGAGCCTTTAATTTATTTAAATGGATAACCTTAGGACTAAAGACCTGATTTACCTGGTGAACGTGAATTGAGTGCACGATGTTAATTTCACGTGTCTGCATTTTGCCCCTCTTTGAAACAATGTACTTGTTGCATTGGTTCAAAGAATAAACTTGTCACAATCAAAATTCAAAAAAAATCTAATTTTTCGGATGCCCCAGCAAAAAGAATTACACTGGTACATTGCCCCCTCGAGAGATCGAGCGAAAAGATTCGATTTGAGGGTCGATCTCACGATAAAGAGGTTCAAAATGGATGGTTATGATGAGATGATTTTAAGATGAAAATGAGATAGATTTAAGATGTTTAGAATAACAAATCTATATTATTCCAGACAACTTAAATGATGATATGATGTGAGATGGATGAGATTGATGATGTGATATGCTATGATTATTCAATGGATGATTTATGGGATGTTTAGACTAATAGATCTATATTATGATGATGATATGTTGTGATTATGTAAATGTATGATTTATGCAAATGCTTAGACTAACAAATCTATATTATTATGATGATGCAAATGCAATGCATGTGAAATGATTGATGTTTCCTATTATGTATGATATGAATGATATGACGACTGCTTATGGTTTGTGGATGCAAGATGTATGCATGATGGATGCATTGGTGATGATGATGTTAGTGCAGAAATGAGATGATGACAAGAGGATCCCACAAGTCCATGATCTGACGAGACTTTATTAGAGATGATGATGATGATAGATGATGATGATGATGATAAATGATGATGAAAATTGGATGATTTTCTTATCAAGGATTGGGATTTTAAAAGGGATACTTACCTTATGTTTGATAACACATGTAGATACGATGCATCAAGGTATAAAGAACCAAGATGGTGTTGTACCTAGTGTGATGGACTTTGACTTGACAAACAGATAGGAGTATTCTTGTTCACACTTGACATATGGAAACCTTGCTAGGACATACCTAACAAAGCAAGTATTCACCAAGTTATTTTACAAGAACGTCCAACAAGCATAGCAGACAAAAGATAATGATCATTGCCCCATTCCTATCTCTCTAAATCCTTCATTCGGATATCATCAAGAGGTCCTTGGAGTGAGTGCAATAAGATAAATCAAAAGAAAAGATCAAGTACACAAACAAGTCCATGTTCTTCATATCTCTAGCCAAAGGGATTTGTTTTGATAGGATAAGAATCCAAAGTGATATCCAAAATGATGCCCATTGTCGGAACGATATATCCTAGGACATGCATTGTATAGGATGATGATGGTTTTGATAAGTTGATTGATAGGCTATTGATATAAGTTTGATTGACATGTTTGTGAATGATCAAGAGTTTGATTTTACGTTTAACGGTTTTTTGTTTCGATTTTGATTTTGCGATTGAAGCTTGCTTTTGTTGATTGTTGTGATTGTTTCTGTTTGTTTTGCCAAAGGATGAAGGTGACGATCAATTTATTATGGATGATTGGTTATTGCGGGTGCAAGCGGGAGTAGAACTGATGGATTTTTAAATATTTGGATGTTTTTAGCGTTTTGAAATGTTTAAAGAGGCTATTTTGGTATTTTTGAGTTTTACAAATGTTTTGATTTTTGATTTTTTTCAAATGTTTTGGATTTTAGTGTTTTGAATGTTTTGAATTTTGATGTTTTTTGAATGTTTGCTTGATTTTGATTTTTTTTGAATGTTTTTGTGATTTTGATGTCTCGAGGGCTGATCAAAGATTAGCCTTTCCTACATTTAAGCTCAGAGACGACATAGTTCAGATTCCAATGTTTTTGACATTTTCTGACTTTTATGAATGTTTTTGGATTTTTTTGATGTTTTAGATGTTTTTGGATTTTCGCATGATTTTGACAATTTGTATATGGATGTGTGTGATGATATCAGTGCTCTATTTGAGATTTTATCGAAGACCAAGCTAAGGTTGATTGATCAGATCGATGGATTGATAATGATGATGATAACATTATTGAGGATACACAACAATGCAAGGATAGTGTTAAGCAACACAATGATTAGGATGGATATCCCAAGATGATGGATTGATGATGATAACATTGTTGAGGAAACACAACAATGTAAGGATAGTGTTAAGCAACACAATGATTAGGATGGATATCCCAAGATGATGGATTGATTGGATTTTGATCAATCAGGATTGATGAAGCTTGATTTGGAACAAAAGTTGTTCGAATGATTTGGTGTGACATTTGAAGGGTGCATTAGATGCGACTGATATTGATTATTTGAATCGATGTTCGATTGAAGATAAAACTTGATAAGGAACATCTTTCTGTCAAAATATGCCATGGGCTAGTGATTTGTATTTTGCTCACAAGTGGTGGACCAATTTGATTTCACATTTTCCAATGTTTAGATCACCACATAAGTTGGAGGATATAGATCAATATTTATTCCTAAAGCAAGATGCAAATATTTGCCCCCAATGTCTAGCAATGTACAAAATACGATGGGTGGATGCTCGGATAGGTGTATGGATGGATGGATATGGCAAGCATGCAAAGGATGCCAAGGATCATCTTGTGATAAGATAAAGTGAACATTTAAATGGGGGAATGCTTCATTGGATAATGCTTCATGGCTCAGATAATGTTGGATAGGATAGGATCAATGAAAATGGTCCATGTCAAGATGTTTACCATAAGCAAGCATAAACTATGCACCAAAATTTTTCAAGATCAAGATAACTTGGATGATGGATGCCAATGGATGATGATGGATTGGATAAATGGTTCATGGATGAATGGATTTATTATGGATAAGATGGATGGAATGCTCAATTTATTACAAATGGGATGAGATGCTTTCATTTGAACTGGCGCCCGTAGATGCTCGATCCCACACATGACACCTGTTTGCCAGGTTTTCGTCATGGTCTTGCCCAAAGCACCGTACATGCGGTTTTTACTAGAGGATGATTTTTCTCTTTACTATTTTCAATCATTTTCCTGATTTTTTTTGGATTTTCATTTTTTTATATTTTTTTGGTTTTTTTCTTAAAGATCTTAAACTCATGTTGAATCACAAGGTGTTGCTGATGTAGATGCCCCTGTCATAATGTGCCATCGATATCCTGCTTGAAGAAGTTGCTTTGCTAAGATACGTGCACTTGAATATAAATTTTGAGATCCCTGATCTTCTTAGTACCGGAGTTAACTTTGTCTTTGTGCACACATCACAATAGAGTTCATTCAAAATCCTTATGATGAAGGGTCGTTGCTAATACATGGTCAATGTGAGAATTGGATATCATGCATGGAGGCATGGATGGAGTGTGTTTAGGGATAAGAGATGGATTGGTTGATAGTTTGGAACCTTTGACTCTCCAAACTTGGGATGATGAGCAATGATGGGTGGATACGAAAGTGTGGGTGGAATTAGGACCAACTGCTTGATACACTTTGTACGTCGCTTGAAAAGCCTGCTTTTGCTTTTGTGGACATCCTTGATGGATACTTTTCCCTTTTTTATTTTTCCCCATAGTTTCTTTGCCTGATGGAGTTTGATAGGGATGATCTTTCTTTGTATGTTTTGATATCCATTTGTATTTGATTTGTCCATTATGCTTTCCAGCTTCTTTTTCTTTGATATCATTCTTCCTATTTTGATTCAAATCTTCCTTTTGACATTGTTCCCAATTTGCGGATGGGGTGATGGGTGGATGAAGATTCATGATGTGGCTGGTTGTAGTATTGGTATCGGTTTCATCATAAGGATTCTCTGTGCTCCCTATGTTGATGCTTCCACTAGATAAAGTTGCCCCCAGTATAGTGCTAGTGGCACCTTCGTTCCTTGATTCTGCTTGTTTTAAGATGTCTTGCTTAGTAAACATGCTTTGAAAAATGACCACTGTAGATGATGTTATTTCGATTGGATGCTCTGCTGACTTCGGAATATACTATTTTGTCTGACTTGTTTCCTTGAGTGAATAATGTTGGATATCTACATACCTGATGTCCTTAGTCTTAATTCAAGATATATCTGATCCTGATATCGATAACTCAGTTTGATTGTAGGAGTTGATAATCTGCTCTTTGTGTGTAACAGAATTTTTTTCTAGATGGAGATCATCTACGTGTCCATCCATAGAAAGCATCTCATGGGTAGATGGAGGAGTATGTGCTACATGGATATGAACATCTTGTATAGATAGGAGATTTTCCATTATATTGTTGTAGTAGTTTGAAGATACAAATTCTTGATCTTGAAAGATTTCGGAGTTGCTTTTGACATGCTTTAGATCAAGTTCCTGACATGGATTAGTTTCAAAGGATGGATTACTTATAAATGGTTTTTTGGATGTCATCATTAGACATGGGGAATAGCTCAATATCCTCTTGATCTTTGAGTGGACTTGGATTAGGCGTTGAGTTGAAGATTCCTTCAATATCAACAATCATGAGGTCAAAGGATGTCAATATGTCTTGGAAAGGACCATTGCTAGACTTTGGTGAAAGACATTGATCATACTTTAGAATAAATTCTTGAGATATGCCCTCTAACTCATTAGGTGATGTAGAGACATTTTCAACATGATCATTGGTCGATGCCTTATTGGATGAAGTGAAAATATCTTTATTGATGGATAGATCTTGATCATTGTTTTCAACAATTGTGGTGGAGGGATTTCCAATGTCTTCAACCATAGGGTCAAATGATGTTGACATTTCTTGAATTGGATCATTGTTGGCTATTGTTGGTGGATTTTTATCATGATTGAGAAATGACTCTTGACATATGTTCATTTGATCATTGGATGGAGTAGACACAACTTCAAGGTGCTCAGTGATGGAATGATCTTTCTCCTTGTTCTCAACAGTCGTGGTGGAGAGATTGCCAATGCTATCATTGCCCCCAATAGTGATTATCTTCTGATTAATTAGGTCTTGGATGAGTTTCTTGAGTCAAACACAATCTGATGTTTTGTGTCCCTTTATTCTATGATAATCACAAAGGTGCTTCTCATTATACCCTGGCGGTTTTATGGCTGGTTCTTGATAGTTCACATAAATGGGGATTTTGATGATATTTTCTTGTACCAATTGTTGTAGGACTGATTCGATTGGTCTCCCAAGTGGTGTGTATTTTTGCTTGTTTCCTTGTGAGATTTGCACTTTAAATTGACCTTGTGGTGATTGATTTTGGAGGTGTGGTGATTGATCTTTGATATGCGGTGATTGGGTTTGTTGTTGATGTTGTTGATCTTGATATCTGACTTCTTGCCATTAGATATGTTGTTCTTGATGCAATTGTGGATACAACTCACTGCTTTGATGACATGGATCAATCAATGGATGGGTGTATTGATTTTGGAGTGAAGATATCTCCTTTCTCAGTAATTCAATTAGTTTGGCATGTGAAGCAAGTTGCTCTAGTGAAATTTGATCTTGATTTTGAAATTGATTCCCTTGATTTGGCTTTTGTTGAAGTAGATTTGGAATGTACACTCATGGTGTTTGAATGGGATTGTAGACAAATTGATTTTGGACATTGTTCTAACTTGGGATGATGTTCAGATTTGGCATGATAGGTTGAAATTGAACATTGTCTTGATTTAGGTAACTTTGATTTTGCATGGTGTTACCTTGCCTTGGAGTCGTTAGCATCTTGTTTGGACTCTGAACAACATTTGTGTGATTTGGAAACATATCTATCCCAAACTTCACCGAATTCATGTTTGGTAAAGTTGTACCTGGTACATTCACATTTGGCATGCATGGATTTGGTGGGATGACGTTGTTCGTTTGAAGGCTCATGCATTGATTGTTCGGTTGATAGACTTGTAGGTTTGGATTTAGATCTACCATCAGGAAATGTGTTCCAATATTTGATTTGGGCATACTCAAACTTGTTGTGCCATTGACATTTGTAGAAGGAAATGATCCAATGTATGGATTGTATAAGTGTGAGTTTCGATAATCAACTGGCATTGCAAGGTTTTGAAAGTTTAGTTGATTTGGATTACTCATGATGTATGGATCAAGTTTATATTCTATGTTCTCCTTGTGTTTTGACCTTGTTGCAAAAAGTGACCTCTAAGGTTCTTAGGACTAATGATGAGATGAAGGATGAAAGGTGTAAATGGTATGAGTGTTGAATGCTTAGGGACTTTGGATCAATTATGCTAGACTTAGGGTTTAATTTTGATTGGTTTGATTGGATAATGAACTTGTAAACCCTAAGATGTTAGATGTTATCTTAGGATGAACTTTGTTCAAAGGATTGTTGATTTAATTAAATGTATGAGAAAGGATGCATTCCCACACACCTAATTAAACAAATGATTTTGGTTTGATGATCTACCCAAGTCTTAGAATGATGCTTCCAAAGATCTAAAGTTGTTTGGTGGGATGGATTTTGATGAATGTTTGGATGGGTGAAATGTTTGATTTTGGTCCTAAATGAACCTAAGGACTTGTTTTCAAGACCAAGATAGTGAAGAACATGCCTTTCTCTAAGAGTAATTCAAAATAAAAAGACCAATGTTTGCATGAAAACCATATGACCAAAATATATCAAGCACATGTGTGGGGTCCAATTGATTCAATCTTTACTTAATGGATTCTTTTTACCACAAACACACTCTTGATTAGGTTTTCAACTGAATTTCCAATGTCCTAATTCCCTTTCATCCCACAAAGTGCATTATGCAGAAATCGAGGAAATCAAGGCAAAGGTTGCCTAAAGTTGACTTTAGTAGAAGCAAATTGAGATGAAATCCAAATGTTTAGATGCCTCTAAGGATATGAATCCCAAGGGAAAGCAATAACATGTGAATTTGTTCAAGGATATTTTCCTCTCCTAAAGGGTTTGCGATTTAATGCTCATGTTGAATGTTGGTTTTCAAATGTTTTCAATAAAAGCACTATGTTTTCAAACTGACTCACAAGCAATATGACGTCCTAGCTCAATTGGTACATTTTTCTTAGTGGGCTTGCCTCATGCCCTTCATAGAAGAGATGATTTTACATGCAACCAAGGAAAGAGTATAAAGGTATGTTAAGAATGAAGTCTTAACCTCTATACTTCAACCAAGATCAGACATGGCAAGTAACTTCTTGGAATCTAAGTTCCAATGCACCACTTTGATAAACTCAATGAATGGGTTAATAGGCCACTACAAACAAGGGATCTAGTTCAGACTTTCCATTCGTGGAGATTGACCCATATGGTGAGAGTCCCCTTTCGGATCCAACTCGTCGGAATCAACCGCGTGATATTGGTGTTTCTTCTAATACCCACATTTATATCCTGGCTGGAAATACTCTTGGCTTTAGAGTGTTACCGGTTGATTCATTCCCTTGGGTGAGTACTTTTTCCCCAAGGTAGGCCCTCTAGGATAAACAAAAGCAAGCAAAGACAAAATCCGTAACTCGATCAATCTTTGACCGCTCAAAGAAAGAGAATATACGCGATGATGCTCTACTCACACTTGCACAAGATGTTCAATTTTAAACCCAAATCGAAGTGTGTATGGGAAATTATTTATGTAACTTAATGTCACCAAAAGCCTTTTGATTCTCAAGATCGCCGTGAGGTTTGAGAGAAGCGCATACATCTTTTGATGATATTACTTTGTGTAAATAATTACAAAACAATAAAGTCACACATTCATTTTATCCTTCAAAGCAATGATTTGATTTTTTTTAAAACACCAATATCAAGTGTGAAGTTGCTTGTTCAATTTTAGCCCAAATCAAAATTTAGTAGGTGTCTAAGTTTCAATTTTAACCTTTTGCAATGAAAAATTGAAGCATTCTTTTTAAACCCAAAAGAAAATTAGTGTCCTAAAAAATAATTTAAAGATAACAATTTCTCGAAAAGTGTATAAACAAACACTAAAGTGTTAAAGAACACTTTAATCTTCCCAAGACATCATCTTCATTTCTCCTCCTTTCGTTTCCCTTCTTCACTTTGCCTTCATTTTCCTTCATTAGCCTTGCCTTCCTCGCTTTCCTTGCTTTCCGTGTACCTCCTTTGTTTTCACGTTGTACCTTTTCCTATTCCATCAAAAATACAATCATGTGAGGACAACAATATTAAATTTATTTTGATAATAACATTATTTCTAATGAAAGGATAAAGATTTGGGTGATAAGATATTACACTTGTTAGACCCATTTTCTCTAATCCACATCACTAAAGGTATTGAGCAGATAGATCAGCCACCAAGAATAAATCCCTTAAAAACATCATCATAACCTCGAGTTTTGGCTATCTCAAAGTAATAAAAATGATGTGATAAACTTTAAAATCCCATAAATTATATCAACCATAAAGATTACATCCTTTAAAAGCATTATCATAAGTTCAAATTTTAGCTAGGACCATAATGAAAATGATTTATAACACAAAGCTAATAAGTTGTATCAATAAATCAACCTCTCACTGTATGTGAAGAGAGTAAATCAAATCATACCAAGCAATGTTAACGACAAAAGGACTTTGTTGACAACCCTGCGCAGCCAACCATTAATGATAACAACAACAATTGCAGCCTGCAGTATTTAATAAAAGTAGGACCTCAAAATTTTATTCAATCACCTTAGGACATACCCCTCGATTATCATGATAATTATCTTGAAAGTAGCTGTGATGGGTGGATGTATTTACTGACCCTTACGGACCTAGTAGCTTCCCCTTTCATGTCACCTCTACATTCAAAATGCAGATTTGTTCTCAATGTTCTAGCTATATTTATGAATCATCTATTAAAGATCTAATTTAAGATGCACATCTGATATCTTAAGAGATTTGAAAATCCTTTCGCTACCTTATGCAACCATCCTTTATCCTTACCTTGTTGTTTTACGTTTCTCTCTTATCATTAATTCAAATGGAGTGCATGATTTCTATTCAGAACCAACTAGATGATACAGCAACGAACAAGAGGATAACAACCAAATTAAATACAGCAGAATATTGTCACCTATCTTAAATTTAGAAAAGACCAAGCATGAGTCTTGTCATAGGAATTCATCAAGAGATAGGACAATATCAAAGGCCGTGTAAATTTTCCTATTCTTTGTCTTTTGTCAGACTCTAAATCTGCATCAAAGCCAACGCGCTAACATAAGAGGATGGGTAGACCTGTTGAGAGAAGACATAAGGATGCATAAAATTTAAGTTTTCTTGTTTAGTAAAAAAAAGAAAGACTTTCAAGCCATCAAAATTATTGAGTATGAAGTTGAATTTAAAAGCTTAAAGGCACCAAGGTTGTTTCCCTTTTAAATAAATGTACTTGGCAGGTGAACTACACCCAAGGCACTTAAGAGCCTTCAAATGAATGCCAGTGGTAGGTGTAAAGTTAAATTTTGTCACCGGGGACGCACAGACCAGGCACATGAACCATTTGGAAAAAGTCTTTAAAGAAAGGCATATGCAGGAAACTTTCAATTCTAGGCGTGGGAAAAGACAGCAACCACAGAGGTTTCTAAAATAATGCATTTAACGGGCGAATGAGCATGGCATCTAAGTTTTGTTCAAGAAACCTCCAAGTTAACTCAATTGGCAGGCATAAGGCCACATTCTACTACCTTGGTGAAACATCCTCCCTATGAAATTTAATGAAGGGGACAGACATCCATCTAAAAAAAAATTATACGTATTTTTTTTGTCAGTTGCTAATCACTTGGAAATACACAGGCCGCAAACATGTATACAAGACGGGAAAGCACTGATAAGGCACATGAACTCTTTGATAGAATGCTTCAAATATTTGTAGCCTCATCAAAAACCTAAAAGGATAGTGCATGCTGGCACTAACTTGTGAATAATATTCATCACCTACCCCTAGTCGTTGCCATCGCAATCTGAAATAAAGCTGTCATTCAAGATAACATGTCAGTCGTTTAAAGAGTTACCTGTCAGAGCATATACATGGCATGTGAGCTTTTCATTAAAGTGCTTCACATAAAACACAATTTTAGGAAGTGCCATGAATGTCAAGTTCTACACAAAAAGATTTAGCAACCTTAGACAACGTCCTCCTGTGAGCGATGTTCGCAACACACCACAAGTATGGCAGAGTGCCTCGAGGGATGTCATATAGGAGACATTATTTTTCATTTCTCCAGATTGAAAAAGCTACAGATTGTAGCATCTACCATTAAGCATTAAGAACACTAGAAGAGCCTAGCAAAAATAACGCCTTACAAACTTTTAAACAAACTTTTATGTTTCTCTTGAATTCAAAATTCCCCACACAGAGGGCATTAAGTACTAAGAAAGAATCTCCAAAGTTCCTTGATGGAGATGTTATGGAAGAATTTGCAAGGAATGTTAATAAGCAAATGTTCATTTGTACACGAACAGACCAGATACAAAATTCACATGACTCAGCTGATGTAAAAAAAAAATGGAGGGGAATCAAATTATGATTTGGATTGCTTTGAAATAAAGCAGGGAAAAGTTGGCCACAAGAGACTGCAAAGAAAGAAAAAATAAATTCTCATCACAAAGAGCTTGACCTAGCTGACCTTGCTGCAAAAGGTAACACTGAAGCTTTTGAAGGGAAACTATCTAAAAGACTAGAAGGCCCTATAGGTATTGATTCAGAGGAGGTAATGTACAAAGTCCTAGAGTAGCAGGTACTAAAGACATGTCAACATCTGGCAGAATAGATGATATCCAATCTTTCTGAAGTAGAGAGCAAAAAACAAATACAGAATAAGAGCATTGTTGAAATGTCAGTAATAAAAGTTCTAAAATTTTGAAGTCATCCTCTGCAGACAAAATAAATGAAATAAGTGTTTCCACTATAAAAAGGACAATGGAAAAACAAAATACAGATGTAAAAGAGGCAAAGATGAGTAATGGCCTTATGCCTACATATGGTATAATGGTATCTACAGAGCAGTCAATAAAGCTAGAATCTCAACAGTTAAGTTTTGTTTGAAGAGCCAAGATGATAGAATGTCCACAGAAGTAAGTGCAATGAAAAAAAATGTGTATTCAGAAATTTTACGATAATGACAGTCACAGAAATGGGAAATTTTGCACCGTCCAATCTATCTAAGCCGTTTACAATGATATCAAAGCCGCATCAGCTATTTCTTTCAATAGTAAATTTTAAGCAAATCGAATAAGACATCCGTATGAAATAATAAATCATGTTTTCAAAATCTGTAAATGGTTAAATCTGCAAATGGTTAGCAAAATCTCCCTCCTTCTAGCACCAAAATGTAGATGGTGAAATCTGCATTTGCTCAAAACAAACAACACACATTAGCATGGTTAGTTTAAAACAAAGCAACTAACAACATCCATATGAAATGATACATCAATGTTTTCAAATGCAAACAAATGACAAAAACAAGCTAAATAAGCACATGAAAAACATGAAGTAAATCATCTCATATTGGATTGGTGCTTCTATGGAAAGAATCCCTTTCCCAATCCTTGCTTAAGCTCCATGATATGAAAATGATATATTGATGATCAAGATGATGAATGGGAAAAATTAGCTCTCAAAGAGAGTAACTTTGCATCAAGATGTAGATGATTTGTGGAGATTTGTGGAGGATTTGATGAAGAAAGAAGCCTTTGATTTATAGATCATTTGGATGAGAGGAATAGCCAAATGGATGAATGTGGGACAAATTTTGGACCAATGAAAGGAGGACACTTATCAAGTTTTGAGTGGTTGATGCATGTGCAAGATTTGGGAAATGTGCCCATGAGAGGGAGTTTCAAATTCAAATTTGTGCAATAAATTTTGAGAGGGGGACAAGAAAATGAGAAATAAATTAAATGTTGGAGGGACAAGTCAACTTGTCATATTTTTCAAACATGAGGGAATATTCCCCATAAATGCCATGTTGAGTGAAAATGATGATTTTAATAAATCAATAAACTAATTTATTTGTGCAAGTGGGATTATCTAGAGGATGTGATGGGCAGTTAGGTTAGGCTAATTAGGATTAGATTAGCTTAATGATGATTAGGATGTTTTGACCAATTTGACTCAAATATTTTGATTTATTTAAATCAAAGAGGGGTGAAATATGCATTTTGATTTTAATTAAATAATGTTTGATTTATTTAATTAAAGGATGATGTGAGCCTTTAATTTATTTAAATGGATAACCTTAGGACTAAAGACCTGATTTACCTAGTGAACGTGAATTGAGTGCACGATGTTAATTTCACATGTCTACAAAAACCATCAACAACAATAATAGAACTTTATATAGCATTAGAAGCACATAACATATGAAAACATGCAGCCATATCAATAATCACCATAACACCTGATATTTTTACATGGAAATCTTGTTAGGGGAAAAACCACTGTGGAGATTAATCTACAAAGTTTACTTTGTTAAAAGTAAAATAAAAGAGAGGAATGCACTTGCATTCAAGCGCACTGCCTAGAGCTCACTACTCAAGAAAGAAGATCACTGCCATACAATTATAATATAGATTACAACAAAATTTGAACTAAGAATATAGCATCTACAAATGCCTGGATTTAGTTCCACTGAAGCGCACAATCTGACTTTGGACCTTCTACTCAAATCCGTTCTGCTCTTGAAAACCCTTCAGTAGTACAACTAATATTTGATCAATCAACTGCTCTACTCTTTTTCACGCATATAGACATCTCTCTTCACATCACACATCCACAAAGTGAATTACCAATCTTCCTTATATATCCACTAACCCAAAAATTCAATAAATGTCAGTCTTTCAACAAAATATAATATTCTAAGTTGCTTATATCAGCCATGTCATCCTTAAATCTTTAATTAGAAATGAAGCATACCTTCATAAGTCATCTATACTTATACAAGGGACCCACACCATGGTTCTAAACATAAGAGATAGCAAAATAATTATTCCACATACATCCATGATCCACCACATCAAGTATGTTGACTACAATGAAAAATAGATCATAAAACATGCCACCAAACCTCTTAACTTGAACTATGATCAATGCAACACCACAAAAATTCTTCAGTATAATAGTGTACGAGCCAAGAAAACTTTCTTGGAGATCCACACCACAAAATAGTGATTCAGTGACGTAGTCGGAACAGCATACCTACCGGATGTCCTATTCTTTACTTTCTCTACCAATAGAATACAGAGACTTAGATTCCCTACCAGTATAAGTGCAACTGATGCTGTGGATCAAACTATAGACTCAAGTTTCCATCAATGACACACAAGTATCCAAATTCGACCTCATCAAAGCCATATGCCAGTAGTTGTAACTATGGCCAATAATAATTCTCACTACCAAGAGCAATGGTCTTATCTCAACCAATATTTCCAACCAATCCTCCACTATGCTTCTCCTTGATTAGATTTTCTCTCATAGAACTCCTTGGAATGCACAATTGGCTTCCTCTAAACAACATCCCATTTTGGATTACTAAATCCAACCATCTCATCATATCCAATGTAATAGGTTCCAAACAATCTTTCCAATCTTCTACAAATTCTAGATCTTCTGGATACAAACTCTTGAGTTCATTAAACCCAACAACCTCTATATTTATCTCTATCAACAAATTTTTCCTTCTACTTAAGGAATCTGCAACTTTGTTTGACCTTCCACTCCTATGCTTCAAAACAAAAGTATAACTCTGCAAAAACTCAACCCATTTTAAGTGTCTTTGATTCAACTTTCCTTGATTATTGAGATACTGCAAGGCCTACTGATCAGTATATAAAACAAATTATTTTGGCAACAAATAGTGTCTTCATTTATTCAAAGCCTGAACTATAGCATAAAACTCTTGATCATAGACAAAATATTTCCTCTTAGCATCATTTAACTTCTCACTAAAATAGGCAATAGGCTTACCTTCTTGAATCAAAACAGCTCCTATGGCAAAAACTCAAAACAAAAGTATAACTCTGCAAAAACTCAACCCATTTTAAGTGTCTTTGATTCAACTTTCCTTGACTATTGAGATACTGCAAGGCCTAGTGATCAGTATATAAAAAAAATATTTTGGAAACAAATAGTGTCTCCATTTATTCAAAGCCTGAACTATAGCATAAAACTCTTGATCATAGACAGAATATTCCCTCTTAGCATCATTTAACTTCTCACTAAAATAGGCAATAGGCTTACCTTCTTGACTCAAAACAGCTCCTATGGCAGTGCCACTAGCATCACAATCTATCTGAAAGACCTTATTGATATCTGGAAGGTCCAAAATAGGTTGCTTTGTAACTTTCTTCTTCAACATATCAAAACTTTTGGCTGCTCCTATAGTCCACTTAAACTCTTTGCTATCCCCTCTCATCACTTCAGTTAGAGGTGCAAAAATACTATTGAAATTCTTAATAAACTTTCCATAAAAAATTGCTAGACCATGAAATGATCTTACCTCTGTAACATTCCTTGGGGTAGGCCATTCAATGTTAGCTCTCACCTTCTCTGGATACATTTTAAGACCCTCTGTTGAGACAAAAAATCCCAGATACACTAACGAGCCCTTTTCACAAAACTATATTTCTTCAAATTAATCAACAGCTTCTCCTCCCTTAGCTTCTCAAAAAAAAATCGGATATGCATCAAGTGCTCCTCCAATGTCTTACTGAAAATAAAAATATCAACCAAATAAGCAATAACAAATTTTCCTAAAAACTCTTTCAATACCTCATTCATAAGCTGCATAAATGTGCTTAGTGCATTGGTTAGCCCAAAAGGAATGACTAACCATTCGTACAAGCCCTCCTTGGTTTTAAAGGTTGTCTTCCATTCGTCTCCTTCTCCAATCATGATCTGGTGATATCCACTCTTCAAATCTATCTTTGTGAAGTACTTAGCTCCACTCAAATAATCCATAATGCCATCCATTCTTGGCAAGGGAAATCTATACTTGATGGTGATCTTGTTGATGGCTCTAGAATCTATACACATATGTCATTCCCCATCCTTCTTTGGTGCTAGTACTGCAAGTACTACACATGGAATCAAACTCTCTCTGATCAAACCCTTCCACAACAACTCATGCACTTGTCTATTCAACTCTTCACTCTCTATTGGAGTCATACAATGAGCTTCCTTATTTGGCAAACTAGCTCCAGGAATCAAGTCCATTTGACGACTTTTTTTTCTCACTAGAGGAAAACCTTCAGGTAAGTTATTAG
Source organism: Sequoia sempervirens (assembly GCA_007258455.2). NCBI lineage: Eukaryota > Viridiplantae > Streptophyta > Pinopsida > Cupressales > Cupressaceae > Sequoia > Sequoia sempervirens. Next base: position 131,717,472 of record VDFB02026320.1, on the reverse strand, counting down.
AAATAATAACTTGAAACTCATTCAATAAATCTAAAACCTCTGCAGGTACCTCAGTAGTATCTTCTTTATCAATTCTAGGGATCAATGCAAAACACATATGCTCATGCCTCATACCTTCTAGGAACTTTCTTCCATCAACCAAAAAAATTCTTGCATTATTGCATACCTTTTCCTCTACCTATTTCAAGGCCTTCAACTTATGACGAACCCCATGCTTTGTCAAAGAATATGTGTTGGCATGTCCATCATGTATTGCTCGTCGATCAAACTGCCACGGACTACCTAACAAGAAATGACAAACATCCACAAGCATAATATCACACAATACCTCATTATGGTAATTCCCAATCTTGAACTTTACCAAACATTGTTCATTTACCAAGGCTTTATGGTCCTTTTGCAACCAAGCAATTTAGTATGGGTTTAGATTCCTTCTTCTTTCCAACCGCAACTTACTAACCATTTCTTCTGATATAAGGTTATTAGTACTACCTCCATCAATAATAACATTGCAAATTTTACCTTCACACTTACATCTGGTGTGAAACAAATTCTTCCTTTGAGTTGGTTCCTTATCCTCATACATCAAGGCTCTTCTAGTAACAAGAACCTCTCCTCTTTCTGCCTCCTCATAATGGGAAGACTCAACATCTTCATATACATGTGCAACTCATGCATTACCCTCAAGTCTTTGATTTGTCTTTCCTTGATGTTGAGGACACTCATAGGCTCTATGTCCTTCTCTGCACTAGAAATAGGTTCCATGAAATCCTCCTCTTCCTGGTCCTCGTCCAGATCTTCCTCTTCCTCTTTGGTCTCCATTGTTTTGATCATGAGGATGGTAGGTGTTACCTCCTTTTCTAGTTTTGTCTACTACTGGCACCTTCACCCTTTGTTTGATCTTCATTTCAACCTCCATATGACTGTCCATTGGTCTTTCCTCCATGACCTCCACCTCATTGTTTGTTCTCAACCCTCTTGTTCAGTCATTCCTCAACTTTTAGAGAAAACTGATAAGCATCCTCAATGGTGGTCATTCTTACCAATGCCAATTATTCCTATATGTTTGGCTTCAACCCATTAATATAATGAGAAAATTTCTCTTTATTTTCCTCATAATGTCCTATCTGAATTAGAACCTTTTGAAATTTCTCTATGTATTCTTTCACCGTCCTTGTCCCTTGCCTCAAAATCTACATCTTCTTGAGCAACTCCAATTTGTAATCAACTGGAATAAATTGTTTCTTCAATTTTGACACCATTCTATCCCATCTAGAAAAAATTTATTTCCCTTGTCTTCCTCTTTCTAACTGGACCTCGTTCCATCATATTCTAGCATGACCTTTTAATTTTGTCTTTGCAAACCTCACTCTGTGAGGATCTTCAATCTCCTCAAACTCAAAAAATTCCTCCATGTCATTGATCCAATCAATCAATTCTTCAGGATTCAAATTTCCACTAAAAGTTGAAACCTCCATTTTAGGTCTCTTCCCAATGCTTGAGATCACTCACAGTAATCTTCTTTATCTAGGATCCATTGGATCCTACTCTTCCTCTTCCATTTCTTCTTTTGTTTCATCTTCACTGTCATCTCTATCTCGTTGCACATCTCTTCTTTGAACCTCTTGTTGCAAGGTTTCTAATTTCCTTCTAAGGGCTCTGATTTCATCTCTAGGTGGATCTCTTCCTCCACCACCTTGGCCTCTACCTCGACCATGCTGGGAAAGTCTTGGAGGCATCTTGAACTCAACCCACACTCATAGATCCTACTACAACTGCCTCACATTCAGCACTCTGTTACAGGCTCAAGAACTCCTGCTTTGATACCACTTGATGAGGGCCACACCGCCCAAAACCCGTAGAAAACATAACAATAAATACCAACACAGAAGATGCGAGACAGAAAAATGACTCACTTTTAATTTATTTTCATAAAATGAAATTACAGATTCAAAGCTTACATGCTACAACCTCATGGGATTGATTTATTACAACAAAATCAACTTTGGAAAGAAAATCTACTATTTGGAGCCACAATCTGCACTATCAAGGCCACCACCAACAACCCCCACTTAACCCTTTTTATTTTCCCCAATAACCACCCTAGTATGTTCTAGAAAGATCAAATTTCCCCTTTTTGTTTTGGCACCAAAAGTCCTGTCATTTGATTTCTAGCCTAGGAAGAAACTTTTATCAAGTTCACTTTTTAGAGCCCCAACTTCGCGGGGCCATAACTTTTGATTTGGGTGTCTGATTTGCTATTATTGCATATCATCAGAAAGCTCTTGATGAGCTCTACAACATACAAAACCACCATAGGTGAGTTCGGCCACCTTTTTGAGCTATTTCGGGGCCTCTAAAGTTTTATATCTTAATTTGAAGCTGCATTGGAGAAATTTCTCGAGACAGAAACTTTGATTTCTCCCAAACCGTGTAGGGTATTGAGGTGATTCTTTTGCAACTAGAAATGTTTTTCAGCTCTTCTCCTTGGGGTAAATTTTCACATCCATATGAGCTCATTTTGGTTGACTTACTAAAAATAGTAAGTGCCCAATTTTTGCTATTTTTGACACCTGACAGTCTTATACCCCTTAAGTACCATCATGGGACTCAAAACAACTAAAGAAAATAAAGAAAACATTGTTTTTGGGTGATGCAAGATTTCCCTACACCGTTGGATGCTCCTGCATCACAAAGGTTGTTAAGAAGAGGTGTTGAAGATATATATCAATGTGAAGAGTGTTGCAATGGTGGTTGATAAGCAAATTTCATCAGGTATTTTGTATAGAATTTTTAGTCTCATTTTGTAAGTTTTTTTGTCTATAAGGAGTTGTAGCTTCCTTTGGTTGAATCCATAAAAAATATGCTTCAGGTATTTTTAGCTTCCTTTGGGTTGTAGCCCATAAAACTTGTTGTAAATCTTCTTTTTATTTGTGAGGCTAGATTTGGATAATAGATCCAAGCAGCTTGCTCACTGTAGTTTTTCCCTTGTAGGTTTTTCCACATAAATATTGTGTTATGGTTGTGTTCTTGTGCTTTTAATTTGTATTTTGATACTTTATATAGTTTAAGGAAGCAAGAAGATTTGGTTGATAAAGTTGAATTGGAATAATTTTTGGGATATACTGATTAACCCCCTCATAATATATCACTATGTTCTAACATCATGGTAATGACACAATTTGTATCTTTGACTTTATTAATAGGATGCATAACATTTCCAATATAATATCATATGTATGGTATTATTTCTTGTAATATAAATTATTGTTATGATTATTTTTTACTTTTATTAGGAGATGAACATGTTTCGTCATGCTTTATAAAATGGTCTTAATATATCGTTAATTTATTTTGCAATGGTATGGAAGCACTTCCTTCTATCTATATTTCCACATTGTCAATTAGGTCTTGCAAATAGTTTTTTTAATTTCATGCATCTATTGATTGAATGGAATTTACCATATTCACTTTCAACATGCCATGTTGTTTTGGGTTTAGTTTCACCAAAAAAATTAGTTTGAATAAATTGTATCATGTTTGCACTAACAATTTTTGAAACACTACTTCTAAGGGTTCCCCTAAGGAGGTACATTGTCGATGTTTGGTCTCTTATTTAGGTTATCCTATAGGGATAGAAATATTGTGAGGATTTTTTATTATTTTAATGTGTTTTGACTTAGTGACACTATCACTAATATTGTATTTATTTTTTCTAAAGAGATTTGGTTTTCCATATTAGTTTTGGTCTTTAGATAATATATTAACTAATCCCATAGAGACAAGAGCCCTTTCAATTTAAACTTACTTTTCAATGATCCCATAAAAATTCATGGCACAATGGACTTATAAATAAAAAACCATTTATTTAAATTAGTGATGAAGATACTTGTGTACATGAAATTTTGAGATTGCTACACTAAACCAAAACAATATCAACCTACTCTACTTAAAACACAAGAAACACTCAAATTAGGAAAATTAGAAGATATACATGCTAACTATTTTAATCTTATAGTTACACTAAAAAAAACATTCCTAATTATATTATAATTAATTCATGTGGATGTTCAAATGGCTTGGCTTGAGATCTAATTTATAGAAATTGGAATGATTGAACATAGGGTGGAGATCAAATTGAAAGATCAAGGGTGGAAAATGCTTGAGATCTCTCAAGCATAGAGGTCTTGAAAAGTGATAAAAGGGAATTTATTGAGTATGGTGGAACCAATATTAGGGAAATAAAGGGTTGTGATTGGATAGGTACTACCATGTACCTTGGAAGGATCTCCAAATTGGTATCTTTTGTCATAACCCGTACTTTAGGGATACATGGGAAGTTTTAAATTTCATTTTATGAAAAGGATATGGATTTCCCCATGCCCCTAAAGTACCACAGGTAAATTTAAAATTAAAGAATTGAAGATTGACCCATGCTTTGGAGTACCAATTGTAGGTACTTGGTATGACCAATAGATTTTGTGGGATTCTGGGTTAGTCAAATACAACATAAATGATTGAGTACCCCATATGCAAGTGATTAGGGGGGGGAATACGAAATAATGTAGGATTAATGCAAGGTTATGGAAAGGGGGTGAAATGGAAATAAAATAAAATAAATTATTTATTTAATTTTTTTGAAGAAGGGGGGACATTAAGCTAGGTAAATAATTATGAAATAATTATTTACTAAGGGTTATACTTTAATAGAGATAGGAAATTGATTTTTAGATGAATAATGAAATAGTGGAATAAGCATAGAAATATTAATTAAATAATTAAAACAATATTTAACTAATATATAAGTCAAAAATGAAGATAATCAAGATAAATTGATCAAATTTGAATGATCAAATTTAGTTGTTTGTATTTTGCCTCTCTTTGAAACAAAATTAAAATAACATAAATAAAATAAAAATAGAATATAGGTCTTGGGAAGAGTTATGGGAATGGAAAGATACTTTGATGTGAAATGGATGAAAGAAAAATGGTAGTTGTGTGATGCCACCTTGAGAGGGTAGGCAGGTAAAAAGGGGCCTAGGTGACCTCTTGAAAGAATAGAATAGTAGAAAAAATGAATAGAGGAAAAATAGAGTAAACCAGAGTTAGGATGAATAAATAGTAGTAGGAGTAATAAAATGGGATGAATAAATAGGCCTTAAAGGAGTAAAAACTATTCATATTTACCCTCAAACAATAGTAAATTTGACATTAGAGAAAAGGATCAGCAAAGAGAAAATGGAAAATATTACTGTTATGGAGCATTGAGTGAAGTGGTTGAGGAGATGCATACAGTCAAGGGGGGCAAGCCTAGTGATACATACCATAGAACCTAGAAATTAATGATTTTGGTCATGATTAATAGAAAGAGGAGGAAAAATTAGAACCACCCAAGTTTTACAAACATTTTTAGGTGGTTTCATCATGGGTTGAGGTAGCTCTAATAGGATATGAGGTTATTGCATTGAAAAGAAGCAATATTGCCAAAATTAGAGTGGCTCTATAGGAAACAAGGAAACTTTGTAGGAAGTAGGGTATCTTGTATGAAGTAGAGAATCTCTTTAGGAAGGAGGTATATCTACAAGAATTCAGGAAGATATATAAGAATTTGGGTAGTTTTTTAGGAAGCAAAATGATTATGTAAGAGAGGTAATTGCTTATATACTAGACAGTTGCACAACAAAATGAGGAAATTATGTAATTTATGGAGAGGGAAATAGGTTAAGGGAAGGGGTAAGTTACATGCATAGGAATAGTTGAGTGAGTTGAATAATATTGATGAGTGTTATGGAATGTTGTACAAGAGTGGTTGAAACCTTTGGAGACATGAGATCAATGACCAAGGGTCTTGATCTTGATGGACCAAATAACTGATATAGATATGGATATAGTTTGAGTGACTCAATTAGAGTATTTGGTATTACATTATTTCTATCCATGCACATGAGGCTATATTGATGGCCTTGGATAAGCACTAGATGTTAGAGACATCCACATTCCATCTCCTAACTAGAGAGATGAGAAAATGACTTTGGAGTATGTATGGAGGATATTGTGGGTGCCTATTAGGACTTTCTTGGTGCATAAATCATCGAAAAATTGGATGTGGCTCTTCAAATACTATTCAAGAGGATAACCTCTTGAGGAGAGGGATGCAACTCCATCTGGATACATGCAAAGGGATGGTTCCAACTTTCCCACTTGTGATAGTAGCTCTTGTCAATGACATAGTGTTGTCAAATAAGAGTGGGAGGACATTCCACATTAGGTTGGAAAATTATGCGATAGAGATGGTAGAGAGAGGATGAAAATTTATGTGGGAAGAATGTATTCTAGCATACCTATATAGGGACCTACATTTGGTCATGTACAAGGAGGGGATGAGCCTTGTACTATAGGTATGGGATTGAGAACATATTCCTTTTTAAACCTATGGAAATAAAGTTAGAGTGGATTACATAAAGCCACATGTATTTGGATGGTAGAGGATTGTGAGATATAGATACATGAGTTATATAGAGCATATGAAATGGGTTTTAGATGGGATGGATGATGGATACATCACCTAAAATCCATAAATAGAGGGTGATTTTTGGAAGGATAACCATAGATATCTATGATATGTTGTGACACAATGTAATTTAATCATTCGATATCTATATAGCATTGAGATTTATAATCCCAATTGAGTGTTGAGGAAATTTGGGCTAAAAAATGTAATACCATAAGGGCCAAACTATTTTGTAAGGGTAGCACAAGAGATAGCTAGTGGGGTCCACAGATTTTGAGGGTGGATTCCCTTCATAATGTAGAGGAGATGCAGGTGGTGGAGTAGGAGGATCACAATGATGTAGTTGATGTAAGGACCAATATAGAATACAAGAGGTGATGGGTAGAGTGGGTATCTCATAGGCTAACCTCATTAGGGTGGGATAGTATATAAGAGAGGATTAAGGCATCTTCTAGAGAGGTGATGAGGTATAGGAGTGGACTAGGAGGAGTAATGAAGGGAGTTATACAACACGTCTAATGAGGGATATGTAATGGAATAGAAGGGGATATAGTATAGGTAAAGGAGGGTGGCATAAGCATGTGGAGATAGATTTTTTAGATAGAGAGGAGGTTGTAGGAGGATATTTCACAAGTGGAGAGGTTGGTAGCAGTGAGCTCATACATAATATTAAAGAGAGTAGAAGTGACTCAAGCTTGATCTTATTGAGTGAGGATATAGGTGGACAAGATGAGATGCCTCCATAAGCATAGTTATAGGGATCACCTCAGAGAGATATGGAAGTTAAGGAGGATTTCATGAAGATGAAATTGGCACAATTTTTTAGTGAGAAAGATGCACTCACAAGGTAGTTAATCAAGTAGGAGTAGATGGATCAAACTGTGGGAAAGTAGGGTAGTTTGAGGGTGGAGAGAGATGGTCTACGAGGGTAGATATAGGGAGTAGAGATAGAAATTACATGTTTGAGAGGCCTTTTGGTACTTCAAGATATGATGAAATTATTTATATAGGTATCAAGGACACTATGAGAGGTAAGATATTGGCATGCTCATTATATGAGAAAGTACCCACAAATTAGTGAGCTTATGGCTATGTAGAGTGTTCCAAGTCAGGGGTTTTTGGGTTACTTAGTTCAATGAGGTTAGTTTATATAGAACCATCATGATTTCAACCACCACCATCATCATTGGGGCCATCAATAGTAGTAAGGTCTAGTCATAACTAGCTTTGGATTGGGACAGAGGTGACACAATTTTGGCATATTCCCTAGGGGAACATTTTTTTCTATGTACTATGCTCTATGGAGCTAATGTACACGTGATTTTTGGATGTATTTGTGTTATTACATAGACATTTTGGTTGATATATATATATATATATATATATATATATATATATATATATATATATTAATTATATGATGGAATAATTTAGGTAATTTTTATCTGTACAATTATATATATGTTTATGATGTTGTTTAGCTAGATTCTTATATTCGTATTCTTATACAATGTTTATTCTTTAGAATAATGGATCCATCATTTACATGCATGATTTGATGTATGGATGTGTGTGATGATAATGCATTTTAGGTTTATGTTTACAGAGCTATGATGAATATGTTATGCATGATGATGATTACATATGTTATATATTGATGATTATGATGATTCTTGGGTGGATATTATATGGATGTTACATAGATGTTCATACTAAAAAAGATAAATTTACCTATTGGATTAATAAATGATTGTTATGGATATATTCTTAGAGTAAAAAATTGAAAATTCACCTAATGAATTAATGAAACAATTATTGATGGATAGTTTCTTAAACTAACAAATTTAAAATACACCTAATGGATTAATGAAATATTTTTTATGAATAGATGATTATCCTAACAAATCTAAAATTCAAATAATGGATTAATGAAATAATCATGATAGATTTATTCTTAGACTAAAAAACTAAAATGTACCTAATGGATTGATGAAATTATTATGATGTTAAGATGCATAGACTAACAAACATAAAATGCACCTAATGGATGGATTAAAATATTATGATGGATTGATGTTCCAATAAATGAGATTGCATACTAACATGTGTGTATGAAATTTTCATGTCATGGTACATCATATGCAAAATTGGGATAAGAGAAATATTGAAATATGGAGAGAGGAATATGGATGAAGAAAAATAAAATTCACATGGGGTCAAAAACTAAGTGATGAAAAGGAAATTTATGGGATGGGGGGATGGGGATAGGATAAGATGTAATAAATGTAGGAATGGAGGGTAGGGGGATTTTTTGAAAGTGATAATTAAAATAAAAGGTAGTGAGCACTTAATTTTATATAGAAAGAGATACTGTGCACCAAGGTATGAGGAATCAAGGTGACTAGTATGTATCCCATATATAGGAATAACTTGATAAAAAAATGTTAATCTAACATTTCACAAGGTCATGAAGGACCTTGGTGGGTATAATTCTAAATAATCACAAATACAAGGAATTACCCAACATAACACAAGGTCTTGATTGGCCTTGGTGGGTGCAATATGGGAAAACCATGCAGATATAGTATACAAAAGATCAAGAACTTGCCCCTAGTTTCACTGATTAAATAATACCATGATATGAAGGATTGTAGCCACCATGAGTCAATAAAAGAGGAAACCAAAAGAAAGATACAAAATCCAAAAGTAACAATGAAAGGACTTAAACCTTTATTATTTTTTACATACACTGAAAGGACTTATACCTTTATTATTTTTTTCCAAAATATGGTGGGTGGAAAGATGCTACTAGATGTGAGGAATGATATATCCTACAAATACAAAGGATGGATGGGTAGGACCTAGGATGTGATTGGTAAAAGGTGACAAGATACATGTGACCAAAGGGACTATTAGATAATATCACAACACAATATTATGGGGTGTTCTTAATTCGAAACATTTTTTTATACATAGATATGGAACTAGATGGGGAGACATAAGGATTGAATTGTGTGACTTATTAACCTCCTATATACATATATAAAAAATGAAAGACCTAAGTGGTCGTAGATGGGACCAAACAAAAATATAATATTCACAAGTGTATGGATCTATTTTAGATTTTGGTGTATTTGAATAGTGGTGTGTAAATATTGTGACCACTGTAATGATTCATAGAAAAGTTCCCAAAATTAGTGCATGAAGATTAAAATGGGATATTATCAGTCACTAAAAGATCAACTAGTGATATGATGGGATGGAAAGTGATAATAGGATAGTAGGATCTGATAAGGTGGTATGATTGTAATAGATGACACAAAGATAGTGAGAGGACTTATGGAATAATGGAACTACCTTCTATACATGGCACTTGTTTTCTAGGTTTTTACCATGGTACTTGTCCAAGGCACAAAAAGAAGTGGTTTTCACCATAGGAAAATACTATTTTTTGGATTTTCAAGTGTATAACTATTTAGGATGGGTAATTTTAAGTGGTTAATCCAAGGGTTTCCCTTCTACAGTAGCCAATTAATAAGAACCTAATCCATATTTATTTTTTATAAAATAAGGACCTAACCAATTAGACTCAAATTTTCCTTTATTTCCTCAATCCTAGAGATTCTTCTAATTTTGTTTAAGCACAAGGTTTCCAACTTATAATTCTCTAGGCTATTTTTTTATTGTAGCTTCTTTGGAGGAAATTTTTTTGATATTGGGGATGGTTGAAGGTGTTGATACACCATTCATCTAGGATCTCTAATTAATGTGATCATGCAACCCAATATTATTCATAATTAATAATATTCTTTATGGATATGAATAATGATGAGAGTTCAACTTCTATTGGAAGCATGGATTTAGTGCCAAAGATAATGGAATGGACTAGTTCTTGTAGGTTTCTAAATGCTAGTGTGATATTCCCATAGGGTAGGATTAAGGTGAAGGTTTCAATCATGACTAGTATCATTAAAAACTTTCTTAAGGATTTTTAGCAAGGTATTTTTAGCTTCCATATCCTATCCATTACCTTGAGGGTAGTAGGGGGTGGACCAATGATGTTTGATATGGAAAATATTGAAAAGGGTGTGAACTTCATGATTATTGAATGGGTTACCATTATTAGTAAATAGTGTGGATGGAATTTCATAGCAACAAATGATCTAGTAATTGATTAACTTGGATATTTTGATTCCATTAGTGAACATGAGGTGGATGGCTTCTACCCACTTTGTAAAATAATTCATGGTGGTTATGATAAATTTATGGCCCTTGAAGGATGAGGGATAGATCTTGTAAACTAAGTCAAGGAATCATTGGGAAAAGGGATAAGGATTAGTAATAGATTTTAGTGCTTTTTATGGTGCATTAATGAGGTCTCCATGTTGTTGACATACAAAGCACTATTTGACATATTGACATCCATCATGCTCCATGGTAAGACAATATTATCATGTTCTAAGAATCTTCTTAGCCAATGCAATTCCACTATTATGTTCCCCATAAATATTATTATCTACCTCTTATAATGTGATCTTAGCTAAAAAAATTCTTAAACATCATAGTAAGGAACTGTCATAGCCTCGATGATAAAGTGTATTTCCTAGGAGGGTGTAACAAAATATGTGTTGGATGAATGATTTGTTTTGATTGCATGTAAGATTTTGTGGAAGGGTTTGATCATGAAGGTAGGTGTATAATCATGATATCAAGGACACTTAGGACCAGCATTTTTTTCAAACCATATTTGAATAGAGTACATCATATTCTAGAATTAGAAGTCATTCAACTAGAAAATAACACCTCTAACTATCTTTTGGCATATCTAACAATGATCCAATGGTGGACATGAAATCAAAAAAATTCTAATTGAGACAAGGAACTTGTTTGAAAACTAGATGCTGGTGATTTAATTTTTGAAGCTATCTACCATGCACTTGTAGGGCAAGAGTTTATCAACTTTTTTTATACTCATTTTTAACTTGTTTGGTGATAAGCTTAGAGTCCCTATAGACTTAGAGCTAGGTGATATTTTATTGAATAGTCTTTCTTAGTCATGTGATCAATGCCTCATATTCTAACACATTTTTATTGTATGTAAATGTTAATATGAAGGAATTTAGTATAAATTCTCATTCTAGGGTGACAAAGAGGATGGCCACCCTTGATTCATGCTATGTATAGGGATAGATAAGGTAGATCTTCCATAGGGGTGAACCATTGACCATGAATATGGACTCATCTAGGAAATATATTCTCAAAGGATTTTTATATGTTAGAGGATTTTTTCTAGTTGATCTACAACAACTTTACCTTTGATGGATTATTGATCCACATATTCAATATCAAACTCACTAAGGATAATGGCCCACTTAGCCATTCGTGTTATAAGGGAGGACCTTAAAGAAGGTATTTGAGTGGATCTACCTTGTAAATGAGCTTGTTTTTAATAAATAAGCATGTAATGTAATATTGTCTATGAGATAAATACCACAACTAGACATGTTTTACATGGGAGTACATTTGATCTCATAACCAACCAAGGTGTGGTTGATGTAGTATATTTCCATTTCCTTTATATTTTTTTCATGTTGTGCCAAATGTTACCATAATGCTATATTTTGGTAAAGATATATAAAAAAGGGGTTGTCCTAGAATATGAGGAATAAGCATGAGTTTTAATTCTATATATCACTTTATTATATCAAAGGAATATTGGAAATGTTTATGCCATTGAAAATTTATGTTCTTACAAAGTAAGTGAGAGAATAGTTAACACATATCTATAAGTTATCCAATAAATCATCGAATGGCCTAGAGCTTGCCTTGAAATCTATGTAGTTGCTTGAGTGTCTTAGGTGGAGGAATTTTTTATGTCTCTAATCTTTGTTGGACCAACCTCTATTCCTCTTTGTGAGACAATGAATCTGATGAGAAGAAAAATAGATACCTTGAAATATCACTCTTTCTCCACTAATCATTCACTAATGTCCTAGGAGTCTTAATTGGATTTACTAGCAACCTCATAAGGTGAGTCAATTCTCAATGAGCAGGGCCTAGGAGGGGGTTCTTTCAACTTTTAGGGATTCACCACTAAGAAAATTCTTGGAAAAGACACTTTGACATACAACTCACAAAAACCTAGTAATGCAAGTCAACTAATGAGTACAAATGATGAAATTAAGCTATACCAAGTTAGGGTATGTGTACCTGGGAAGTCTAGAGATGTGGTGAGGATTTTGGAAATGCAAAGAAGCTATCAAAAAGTGTTATGGGGGAATATGATGCCCAGAGTGGCGTATTAGTCCCATTGCTATTTTTTAGGGAAAATATGAAGTCTTTGGATGTTGAAATAGAATCCCAAAGAATCTCTGAAAAATACCCTATGGACAACTAAGACACCCTAGGTGGCGTATTAGTCTCGTTTTCAATTTCTAAAGTCTTTGAATGTGGTCCTAAGGGTTGATGTTTGCACTTGCTTCTTCTCAAATCTAAGGTCCTTAAACTTCCAGATCTGACCTATAGGTGAGTTTTCATGAAGATGACAACTTTGACAATGCAAATTTGTAACTTTTCAACTTTTCACTTCAAATGATCTTCAAGTCTTCAACCTAGATCTAAAAATAAAAACACACAAGAGAGGGAAAACTTGTTGATTTTTAGTGAATGGGGATTTTCCTTGGTCAAACCCCTTTTAGGTAATTAAACCAAATGATGAAATGAGTCATGAAACATGAAATATGTAAATGATATCACCTTTTATGATTTCTTGTGAAGAAAATACATAATATACCATGTAGTGGTCATGAAGAATTTAGATCTTGGATCTTGGAATTTATGATGTGAATAATGGTTGCAAATAGATCTTCAATGCTACATCCACAAGCTTGGCTCAGCAACATGAATGGATGCACTAAGCCCTTGACATGATGCTTGAATCTTGATGATGGCTTCAAATGCTTGATGAAATTCTATTGAATGCTTTTTATCTTGTTATATGAAAAATGAATGGAGGAACCTTGTATTTATACGTATTCATGCTTAATATCCCAAAATTACACTACATCAAGTCCACGGATGAAATCATTAAATAAAGAAGGCTAAATCCTACCCAAATTTGAAATTGAATCCTGAAAATAATCCAAGGAGGACTAAGATGCCCTAGGTGGCATCTTAGTCCCAAGGCTCAATTCTTGGGGCACACACTCCAAAAAGGGACATATTTTGGTGGTTTCAAAATCAAGGTCCCAAGACCCATGGAGGACAAAGACGCCCTAGGTGGCATTTTAATCCCAGTCCATAAATTAGGGACATGCAGAGAGAAACATTAAATCATCATTTATCTTTTGAGGATTTTTCAGGATTTTCCATATAAATATATAGTTTATTAGGCTTGTGGATGCAAAATAAGGCTAATTAAGCCATAAAGAATCATAAATAAAGCAAGGCAGGCCCAAACAAGTGTGAAAATGCAAGGGTATGCATTTTCTTGCACTACATTTAGCCCCCACTTTAGTGAGAGGATGAACTTGCTTCAAACTCACACAAAAGTAGCCAACCACGCAATCAAGAGGGGTTTAAATGTACCAACATTAGTAAGATAGGATGACAATGATCAAGAGGGACAATCAAGCCCCCAAGCTCGAGATCCTATGACAAACCAACATAGGAACAAAGGAACACACTTGTGGATGATATATGAAGCCATAACTAGATCACAAACATACACCATCAAAGACAAGAAAAAGGAAGAATTGCAACAGATCAAGCTTCGACTGTCCGTCCAACGCGATGGACCAGGTCTAGGTTGTTTTTCCAAAAAGGTTAACAAGTGGAACACACTGTCCACTATGCAAAAAAAACACATGCTCACAAGGGCTAGTGGGAGCTAGTTGTCCACTAGGTGAGCCCCAAGAATTCCATATCAATGTCATACCCCCATGACTATGATAAGGCACAAAAGATGCAACAAAAAAGAGAGATTTTTCTTAGTTCGTGCAAGGTCTCATCTTAGGGAACATTGTGCTTAATGTTTCCAAGAGAGGACAATTCAAAGAAATATCACACTCTCAGAGGAAATTAGACCCAATGACACCACCAAGAAAAGGATGCATCGCAAGAAGAAATAAAATTGCACAATGAAACATGAGTGTTGATGTATGCCCCCACTTTAAATTTGTTGCTAACACCATTGTTGTGAGCAATTTCTTTAAAGTAGAAGAAGACATTAGAGCTTATTCAGAAAGCCCTATGCTAAGTCCTATGTTTCTGATAAGCTACATCATGAACAGGGAATGCCCCCAAAAGATAGTATGTCACATGTGAGCCAACTTAAGGCCTGTCATCCACATCTCAAGATTTCTCTTTACATATACATGAAAGTTAATCAACTAGTCGAAAGAGGCAATGATAGGTGACATACGAGGACAAGGCCACCTAACCCCTTTTCCCCACTAAGTGTAGGACAAAGGTGAGCCGAAATGATTGATGAGAAACATGCTAGAGTGAAAATCAATATCAATTAGAGGAATTAAGTGCCCCCACATAAGGAAGAACACCAAACTCCTTAAGATGTTGATTTTTTCTACTTAAAGCCTTACATTCATTAGTAGAATGACCATGAATTCTATGATATGCACAAAATGAAGTCTTGTAATAAAATTTCTTTTGTGTTCTTGGAGGGAGAGAAATCATATGATCTTGGAGGAGTCTTGTCAAGATACTCTCTTGGTCAAAAGTTGAGGATGTTGCTTTATTTTGCAACAAAGGTATCTCTTGCTTGGCACAAGGTGTCATACCTACACAAGATGCTTTAGATTGTGAGATTTTGTTCTCTCCTTTCCCAAAGGGTGTAGAATATAATGAATTTGTATCATTAGTGTTTTGTGTGATGACATTTACATTAAGCGAGGATTTATTTGTTTGTTTCATTTCTTGCAAAGGATAATAATCAAGGTCACTAATGTCTATCATTTTAAGATGCACACTGTTAAAGTCGGCTTAGAAGGATGTTTTGTGATAGTGTTGATATTAAGTGAAGGCTTGTTTGTGTCTTTTGAAGGAAAATAATGAAGACCACTAGTGTTTTCTTGTGTGTGAGGTTCTATAGGGACATGGATACCTTATTCTCTAGCATCACATCCTTTTCCACTATATCCAAGTTGTTTCATAAGCTTGTAACCTTTTCCATAAAGTTTTTTCATCTCTTTTGGATTCGGTGGTTGTTGATAATTAGTGTCATCAAATTTTGTTGTATAATTTTCTTCTTTGTCTTTAGTGGTTGAGGTGGATTCTTTTGAAGGGTCTTCCTATTTTTGTGTTGAAATTACTTCTTTTTTTGTTTCACGCTTCTTTATTATGGTCTTCAATTTCCCATCAAAGCTAGGTGTGAAATCCAAGGAACCCCAATTATCATCTAATAGCTTTGTGACGTGTTCAATGTGTTTTTCTTTGTCTTTTTGTTGCGCAGGTTCCACTTGTGTAGTTGGTGTCAATGTTTTCAAAGGATTCTCTTTACCTTTCTCAATGTTCAAATAATTGTATGGTTCAGGATCAGCTTTAATTGTATAAACTTTGTTGTTATAGACATATTTTATGATACAATGAAGGGTAGAGGGCATAGCATGCATCTAATGAATCCATGGTCTGCCTAAAAGGATATTGTATGAAATATCATCAAGCATAACATGGATCGAGGTTTGTAATGTAACTTTTTCAATTTTAATAGGTAATGTGATCACCCCAAGTGGTCATTTTCTCATGTTATCAAATCCATTAATAGATAAAGAGGCGGGTTGAATTTTTGATTTATCAACACCAAGCTTATCCAAAATATTTGCACTACACACATTTAAGGTTGAGCCATTGTCAACAAGGGTTCGCTTTATCCCTGTTGTCTTGTATTGAGCTATTATCATGAGAGCATCATATTTTTTTTGTATTTCCATAGCAGGGAGTTCACTTTGGTGGAAAACAGTGTCAGCATTTATCCCTTGAATCATGGTTGCTATGTCATTCAGGTTTGCACTAGAGGGAACCGCAACTTGTTGTAAGGCTGTTTGAAGCATGGTGTGATAATTAGGTGAATTCTGAATCAAGTCCTAGAGGGATATCTTTGCAGGAGTATTCTTAAGTTGTTCAACAAGATCATACTCCTTTCCACTTTTTGGAGGAAAACGAGGGGGAATAGGAAAGATAGGATTAGGAAAAGGAAGGGATGTTGAAGTGGTTTGTCTTGGTTGTGGATTGTTCCAATGTTGTATGTATGAGGACTAGTATTGTAACTCAGTTGTTGCAAAACATTGTTTTTAGGTCGTTCGAGAATAAGGATGGGTTTGTTTTGAACTTGTGGTTTCTGCAAGGGTGGATAAAGGATAAGTTTAGGTTTGGGAGAATACTCCAAGGGATAACTAATGTGCGTAACCTCAAAATACTTATCCTCGTTTTCATGATCTCTTAGTGAAGAGGAGTCCAAGGTTACTTCATCGTCTTCATCTAAGGAATTACTATTGTCAATGTTCTCATTTTCTTCCATTGTTATTGTTGGAAAAACAAGGATAGACAACTAAGAGGGGGGGTGAATCAATTGTCATAGAATATTTAAACTTTTCAAACTTAACTTAACTTAATCTCAGATCTGATGAATGAACAATAAACCACAAACAATCAACA
Organism: Sequoia sempervirens; assembly: GCA_007258455.2. Taxonomy (NCBI): domain Eukaryota; kingdom Viridiplantae; phylum Streptophyta; class Pinopsida; order Cupressales; family Cupressaceae; genus Sequoia; species Sequoia sempervirens. The sequence continues at coordinate 131,700,290 of VDFB02026320.1, read as the reverse complement.
CATCAAAAACACAAAGAAAACCAAGATTTTTATGTGGAAACCCTGTTAGGGGAAAAACCATGGTGGATGTTAGTCCACAATATTATACCCTGTTAAAAGTATAATGAAGAATAATGGGAATGTGCATGCATTCAGGCACATTGCCTAGAGCTCACTACTCAAATACAAGAGGGCTCACTGCCCAAAGAAGACATACTATCTTACAACAATTCGGATTAGATCTGCAAGGTATGAACTAAGAAAATAGCTTCTACAAAAGCCTGATTATAGTTATGATTAAGCATAGAAACACTCCTTCACACCTCGCTCAAACTTCTTCACACTCTGCTCTGCAATCAAATGATTAGACCACTATTTGCACACTTGCTCTTTCTTTGGCACTACTTCACTCACTAACTTCACACAAAAAACCACTCTTATATATCCACAAGATGGAATTACATCAACAACTTCATCGGCCAAAATAAAATATAAAACATATACATAATGTAGGCCCAAATTTACAAGTAAATTTTCAATGTGAATCAAACACCGTCAACCACAACATAATGAAGAATTAAAAAAACATCCTTGAGTGTACCAAACATTCAAATTTTAATCTCCAAGGATCCACAACATGTTACAACCACCATGTCGGCCAAGAACATAAAAAATTGAACACACAAGAGAAAAATCACTGACCACAAGCACACCAATCAATGCGGGCATGCAACAAATATAGAGCATGATCTTGAACTATCCACAAGCATCACGAATCATCAAAGACGCATTTGCAGCAACTAAAATTACTAGAATCATATCAACTTCAATCAGGAACACTAACTAAATCCACAGAAAAACTATCAAAAAACAACTATTCGTAACAAAATTAAATCTTCATACGGAGCTCTAAAAATTTTGGTGGATAAACTAGATATACTCATCAATAAACCCTTTAGGCCACAATGTCTGGTCATCAATGTACTAAGCAAGACACCTTCATGACCTTCACTATTTCACTATCAACCTACAACTCTTTCTTTAACAATTTTCTCAATATCCTCGACATATACAGCCTACAATACATCAATTTTAATAGTGTTGACATCAATGACAACCAAATATCAAAAACACAACCATAGCATCCAACAATCTCCCCCTTTGGCATTGATGGAAACACATGATGTGAAAAACACCATCAACACAACTCTCAATCAGCACTTACTCCCCCTTAGATTCTGACTTTTCTCCTCATGTTGTTTTTCACATTGCTCTTCTCCCCCTTTGACATCAATGGAAAAGATAAGCATTATCTTTCCACATACAAGCTTTGAACCACATATCTGCACATCTTACTACTCCCACTAAGTAGCAAATATGGAAACATCAATCTAGGTCAGAATATAGCTATGAAGCACATGGATTGATGCAAGTAAATGCATCTCTAGTTCTTATCAGGAAGGGTAATCACCCCTAGCATCCCTCTAAGATACTCAAAAGTATCCTTTGGAAATGGCTTGGTGAAAGTGTCTGCAATCTATTCTTTGGTAGGCACATACTCCAGTCTAACTTCTTTCTCACTTACTTTCTCCCTTAGAAAGTGAAACTTGATTGATATATGCTTGTTCTTCGAGTGTAGCACCGAATTCTTTGATATGTTTATTGCACTTGAGTTGTCACAGTATATGACAATAGGCTCATCATATACTACTCTGATATCTTTCAGCATATGTTCCATCCACAAAACTTGAGTACAATTATTTGTAGCAGCAATATACTCTTCCTCAGCAATAGATAGGGAAATGGAACTCTCCTTTTTACTCAACCAAGACACTAGCTTCTTCCCTAGGAAGAAGGCACCACCACTAGTGCTTTTCTTGTGGTCTACATCTCCTTCCCAATCTGTATCAGTATAGGAACTCAAGGTAATATCATCATCTTTAGGATACCAAATCCCAAAATCAACTGTTCCTTTCAAGTATCTAAAAATTCTCTTTACAACAATCACATGAGATTCTTTCAAAACAGCTTGATATCTAGCAACCATACACACAGCATTCATGATGTCTAGTCTGGTATGAGTTAAGTAGAGAAATATTCCAATAATTTACCTGTATCTTGGTTGATTTTCCTTAGGAGAATCATCATTTTGTGTTAACTTGCATCCAGTTACCATGGGTGTACCAACAAGCTTTGATTCTTCCATGCCAAACTTCTTCAGCAAATCTCTCACATATTTGGACTGAGATATGAAAATACCATTGTCTAACTGAGTGACTTGCAATCCCAGAGAGAACTTCATCTCTCCAATCATACTCATTTCAAATTCACTTTTCATTTCATTAGCAAACTTCATAAATAGATCATCATCACCTCCAAAAATAATTTCATCAACAAAGACTTTAATAATCAACTCTTTATCATAATCCAACTTAAAATAAAAGTTGTTGTCAATAGTACCTTTATTGAATCCAAGCTTTAGTAAGTATTTATCTAGTCTAGCATACCAAGATTTGGGAGATTTCTTGAGTCCATACAAAGCTTTCTTCAATCGACAAACCATGTCTTCCTTATCAGTCAGTTGAAATCCATCTAGTTGTTCAACATATACCTCTTCTTCTAACTCACCATTTATAAAGGCTGACTTTACATCCATTTGATAGACTTTGTAGTTCTTATATGCGGAATAAGCAAGAAATAATCTTACATTTTCAATTCTGGAAATAGGGGCAAAGGTTCCTTCAAAATCAATACCTTCCATTTGTGAATACCCTTTACATACGAGTCTTGCTTTATTCTTAACCACTTCACCTTTTTTATTCAGCTTATTTCAAAAGACCCATTTAGTACCAATCACATTTTTATCTTTAGGTCTAGGAATAAGAATCCATGTATCATTCTTTTCAATATGCATCAATTCTTCCTTCATAGCTTCCATCCAGTGTTCATCATTACAAGCTTCATTGACATTATTAGGCTCAGTCTTGGAAATCAGACAATACTCTTCTGCAATCCTTCTTCTAGTCTACACACCTTTATTCTTATCTCCTATAATTTGATCTTCAGAATGATTTATCTTTACATACCTCAGAATTTTAGGATTCTCTTGCACTTCTGGTTCTTCTATTCTTTCTTTTGCACTTCGACTTGTCTCTCCTTCCTCAATTTCTTGATTTACCGAAACAATATGAACTTGATTCTATGTCTAAGAATTCTTCCCTTTGTTTGTACTATCTTTCTGGTCATATAAATCATATCCACAATATCTAGATGATCTAGCAAAGTCCTCATCAACTCTGACATTTTCACTTTCAACCATTTTTCTCAATTTTCTATTATAGCACCAGTAAGCCTTGTTTTTAGCAGAGTAACCTAGAAAGATTCCTTCATTGCTCCTTGCATCAAACTTTCCTATGTCCTCATCTCTCTTAATATAAGACTTGCTTCCAAAGATCTTGAAATATTTAATAGTAGGCTTATAACCAAACCACAACTCAAAAGGAGTCTTACCAAAAATACCATTGACATTTACCCGATTTAGAGTGTACACAATAGTGCTTATAGCTTCTCTCCAATATATGTGAGGCACATTTCCTTCCAACATCATTGTTCTACTAGCATCTAGAATTGTTTTGTTCTTTCTCTCTACAACTCCATTCTATTAAGGGGTTTGGGGAACCTACATCATTGTTCTAGCAACTTCCAAAATTGTTTTGTTCTTTCTCTCTACAACTCCATTCTATTGAGCGATTTGGGGAGAAAATAATTCTCTTTTGATTCCATGCTCTTCACAGAAATAAGTGAACTTTCGAGAGGTGAACTCACCACCTCTATCTGACCTTAGGCATTTAATCTTCAGACCTATCTCATTCTCTGCCATAGCTTTGAAACTTTTGAACTTCTCTAATGCTTCACATTTTTCTCTTAAGAAAGCAACCCATATCATCCTAGATTAATCATCAATAAGTAGCATAAAGTACCTTTCTCCTTGTAGACTTCTGATTCTGGAGGGAACGCACAGATTAGTATGCACAACCTATAGTACTCCATTAGAATGATGTTGTTTGCTCTGAAAATAAACTCTAGTCTATTTTCCCATTTGACATTCCTTGCATATTGTGTTAGTAGGCTTCACTAGCTTAGGTAGATCTCTTACTGCTTGAGTGGAGACCAACTTTCATCTACTTGAGGAATTAAACATCTTTCATTAGTAGCACTTAGGTGAAAAATATTACCTCTTGTCTTTGTACCTGAAGCAATTACATTTCCAGAGCTTCCAAGTATCCTACATCTTCCATCTTTGAACTGAAGATCGTAACCCTTGTCCACCATCTTTCCAACACTCAATAGGTTATGCTTCAAGACTTCAACATAAAGGACATCATTGGTGTTATATTTACCACCAAGACAAATAGATCCTTTGCCATGAATCATACCAGCATTGTTATCTCTGAATCTTACAACCCCACCATCTTATTTCTCTAGACTTACAAATTTTCTTTTGACACCAGTCATATGATGTGAGCAATTGTTTTCAATAACCCACTCATCATTTTCTTCAATTTGGGTTGCAAGAGCTTTCTCAACTATAGCAGATTCAGTAGCCACCAGACCATTTTCCTTGATAGCAATGAAAACCCATTCATCTTCATTTCCATTTTCTTTATCAAATTCTTCATCAGTCACACCTTCTTTAGGATAATGTCATTTCTTTTGAAATCTAGGTTTGTTAGGATTAGACCTAGGAACTCTTTTAGGACACCTTGAAGAAAACTAACCTATTTTACTGAAAGAGAAACATTTAATATGCAACTTTCCTTTATACTTATCTTGTCCTATGCCTTCTTTCTTCACAATCAGTGCTTCCAGATCTTCTACCTCTCTTTCTTCATCTTCAAGCTATTTCATCTCTTCGTCATACTTGAATTTATTTCTATAACTCTCTCTCGGATCATATCTTTGCTTGTTTCTTCTAGATATAGAGGCCTTAAATGTAGATTCAGTTGGGGGAAGAATCACCAAATTCACTCAACTCAAAGGCAGGAAGTTTACCAATTAGCATATCTCTTGTCACATTTTTTACTATTTTGAGCTCTTCAATAGCATTAGCCTTTGATTTGTAAGAGGGAGGCAATGATCTGAGCACTTTAGCTACAATTTCTTGCTCATCCAGGATACCACCGACACATCTTAGAATACCCATCACAAGATCATTTACTCTTTGCATGAAAGAAGAAATATTTTCATCTTCACCCATCTTCAAAGTTTCATACTTTCCTTTCAAACTATGTAGCTTAGTGACCTTCACAAGTGCATCTCCTTCATACAAAGTCTCCAGCTTCTTCTAGATCTCATGAGTTGTCTTTAGATCTACCACATTTGTCATTTTTGAATTTGGCAGAGCACTCAACAAAGCTTCAATAGCCCTGATGTTAATCTCAGCCTCTTAATCGCATCAAGAGTGGAAGGACCATTATGAGGAATAACATATATGTTCTTTGTAATCTTCCAGAATGGTTCACCAATACACCTTAAATGACACTCCATTCTAGCTTTCCATAGAGAGTAGTTTGTACCATCGAATCTAGGACTGTCCTTGTATGATGCCATCTTGGATCACC
>VDFB02026320.1:131657265-131694590 GCA_007258455.2 Sequoia sempervirens | reverse complement strand
TTTTGAGGATTTTTATACATATTCCCTCTTCATTCTAACTGAAAAACGCCTATAACTTATTCTCAAATTCTATGACCTTTCACATTCCCTAAAAGTTATATTTTTGTCAATTTTTCCTATGACAACATTTTACACTTTTTACAACTTTTTCTCTTTTAACACAAATGACCCTAAAACCCCCAAATACATCATAGATGGTCTCATTAGACCTTATTTAGATTGAACATACTATATCTAATTCCTCAAGATATTAATACCTAGACTTGACATGTTGACCACCATTTACATTCTTCTTTGTGCTTGGTGCACCTGCACCAATAGCATACATTGTAGAGTCGAATGTGAATTAAGATTTGCACTCAATAGATGCATGTAATAATCTACCCATAAGATGGTGTGTTCTCTATAATGATGATCTAGTAATAAAGATCATTTTTTTGGTGTGAACCTTGTTGTGCATTGTGGTTCTAGCTTGTAAGGGGAGTCCCCTTCATCAACAGTGATGTTATTTTTCTGTCATGAATATTAGTATAGACCACTCCTTGATTACCTTTTACTTATTGTTCCTTTACAAAGGATTTCCTTTGCAAAAATGGTACTATATAGCCATGATCTACTAATTTACTTTTATCCTTTCTACCTTGCAGATTGACACTCTTATTTCCACTTGCATAATCAAAACCAAAAGTTGTACTCATATTTACCTTGGCCTTTTCTTGTTGTCCCAAAGTGCTTCCCTCTTGGGATTCATGGCTTGTCATATCCTTCCCTTTATAGGCTTCTTCCTTTTTAACAATCCTCCTTTCATCTTCAACCTTTATTTCTGCTAATAGACATCCTTCTATTTCAGGTTCAGGTTCCTCAACCTATACATCCTCTTCCTCAGTGTCATATGTGTCACTTTATTGCAGCCTCTTTCTCTCCTATAGTCAAAACATCATTAGAAAGATAAAATTTATCTTCAGCTCTTGGCTTCTTTTGTTTCCACCCTCTAATCTCATCCTCCAATTTATTCAATTACTACTTCAGCTCTATCAATTCTCGTTTCGGAAATCTCTTTATGATTCCCTCTAATCTTGGAATCTTTAGAATCCTTGTGATGATAATGCCCTTTCTCCTTTTCATTTTTCGAGGCCTCTCAAGCTGTAACAACTCAAATTATCAACCCTCAAGTAAATTGCCTCCCGTACAGTGATCTGTCTACAAATCTTCAACACCTTTAGATGTTATCCCACACACTCTCAATGCTCTAATAAACCTTCAAACCCTCAAGTTTGCATATGTGAACTGCCTCACATTCAACAATTTGTTCACAACTTCAAGAAATATCTCATTCGTACAACCATCCTCTACCCAAAAAGGACCCCAGAAGATGCTTCCTCTACCCACCTTCTCTCAATGGAGGAACTCTACACCTTCTACCCATCTTTATCTCTACTAGAGGATAGTAGTTACAGACCCTCTTTCATGCCTGCAACAAACATGCTTTCGACAACTCTTCTCAACTCATCACCTGCAAGTCTTCTAGCTTCAACCCACACTCACAGGTCCTACTGCAACTACCTCACATTCGACACTCTATTACAGACTCAAGAAAACTAGCTCTGATACCACTTGATGAAGGGAACTCTGATTATAAACAAGAACCACAATGCATAACTAGGCTTGCACAGTAAAAATGATCTTTATTACTAGATCGTCATTACAGAGAACATGCCATCTTATGGGTAGATTATTACATGCATCTATTGAGTGCAAATATTAATTCACATTTGACTCTACAATGTATGTTATCCTCACACTTCTGCCCCTATTTTGTACTCACATTTCCTTATTGTTTATATCTCTCTCGAGTTCTTCAGGTCGGCTCACTCTTCTCACCAACTAGCCACACCCTCATTTCTTCTTACCAACCTCTTACTTTGGGCTACTCTACCACCACCTCCCCCCCTTCCCAATCTCAGGCTATCTCTTTATACTCTATTCCTCCTCCATGTTGGCATTGTTTTTTTTCCCTCTTCACATCATATTTTCCATTATCATCCAATCAACTTTCAAAATCACCAATTCGTTACCTCATAATCAGCACCTCCACCGAGTTGGCCTATAGATAGGTATTCCAAAACAATGATGTGGAATAGACCAGTATTTCTCTACCAAGTTTTGTGACCAAACTTGTTATCCACCATTGACCATCTCCATTCATCTACCACTTCAAAATGTCACCAAGACTTTGGGAGATCTCTCCCTAAAAACCCCATGTCACATCAATAAGTTCTTAATGGGATATCACCTGAATGTCTAAGAGACATCAGGGGATCTCACACCGACACCACCCAGTCATACCAACATTGCTACCACCACACCATCGATGAGGCACACCTATTCAAAGATACTTAGGAGTATCTCATGCCAAAACCATGAGGTCACCTCGACACAATGGTCAACTAAGCCCATAGTCCTTTGAATTTCGAACAAACATAGAATGTCGAAGAGACATTTATGAATGTCCTGCTAACAAGCATGACTCTCATAGACATAGCTCCACTACACTCTAACAAGATGTCGAAGAGACATCATTAGAACTCCCATCGACGTTGCTTTGTCTTTCTGATAAAAAAAGGGATCAAGTCGGGAGGTTAGAAAACTTGATAACCTTGTGACATAGGTTCAGAAAACTTAGAAACCCACAATTCGCTAATGAACTCCATCCACAAATCACTAAGTTAGGAAGTTAGGGAACTTGCGAACCCCAAGACATGAAGATCTCCACAACTCTTCACAACCTTGGCCCTTATTAAAAAAAACACAGAGTTTGATGATGTAATATTACTCTTCATCTAGGATGCTCCTGCATCACTTCCTCACTAGAAATGATTGTTATAAGTTTGTTGCTATTGAAATTAGAAGTTGGTCTAAACAAGGGTGGATACAAGATTATTTTATTTAATTTTTTGAAACACTCTCCAATGCACTATATCACCTAGAGTCTCTTCACTAGCCCTAGAAACCTCCTAGGAAGTGAATAGCAATCAATAATAGATGTTAAATGATCAGATACAACCAACTCATCCCTACTTGCAGTGGTACGACCTGCGTGGGTGGCAACTTGAAACTAAAAATTAAAAAACACCAATTTAACACCTACAATTCCTCCAACCTAGTCACCTATCACAAGGAAACTAATTTTCATATCTCAATTTCATTGCTTGCATTAATAATGTTAAGTTAATTGAAATAATTGTGAAAAAAGGAAATTATTATTTAATGTTTATGGATTTGATAAATGTGATGATATCTTTGAATTTTATGATTTAAGAGAATTATTCCATAATATTATTGGTTCAATTTTATTCATAAGTGGACAAGTGTAAGAATATGTGTGTGCAAGAGCAAGTCGAAGGATGACAACTTGATTAAGGTAGGAATGCTTAGTCGAATGACAACAATAAGCAAGGATGGAATTTGGAGTCTTACACACACCACAATAGATTATGACATCTACATTGTTTACAATTGATAGATATCATTTATATTACATGAAATTAAAATTTGGTGAATAGGTAATATTGTGAAAAACACAAATTCAGTGCATCCTTGACTTACTCTATTTATCTCAAATTTTGATGATAAATGATATGGAAAATGCATTCTATCATGTATAAAAGTCATATGGAAATGAATGTGTTATTTGTTCAATTTGAAAATTTTCAAAAAAATAGATCTTTGAATAGAAAATGGAAAATATATGATAGGAAATACTTGTGAATTCTTGTATATGAATAAAATATGACCATAAACCCATATACATATATACATATATATATATGGGTGAAAGCCATATAATATATATATATAAGTACATATATGTCTGCATAAAAAATGTATTACATGGGAAATAATGAGGAATTCGTAACCCCCCCTAGAAATAATGAAAGGAATAAGGGTCAACCCCTCTATGTTGGGAAGTAATAGTCAATGCTAGAAAATAAAGGGAGTGAGCAACCAAATAATGGAAAAAATGGAGACATATCATTAAGACCCCTATCTCTGAAATTAGCAAGGGGGAATCATGGTCAGAAAGGGGATCAGAGCAATCTAGAAAAAGTAGGAAAAATAAAGGAAAAGTGGGATAGAAGGAGAGGACAATGGGGGTTGAGTAGTTGTTTCCATTATCAGAGAAAAGAAAAATCATTCAATAAAATGCACCAGCTGAGGTATTCTGAATCTAGTTTTGAATTTTTTGCTCTTGAATCGAATGAGTTGCATTCTATGTGAAATGATGGAAATAAACCTATGTTTTTATATTTTGTGTCATGATTTTTTTTTCTTTTGGTTATCATGTTTTCCCTATAGGTCAACCCATGTCAATCTGTTCACTGGGGCCAAGCCACCATGAAAACTTGTTTCTTTGATATACCCTACAAAGGGAATTCAGTTTACTCACCCATGATGGGGATTTCCACCCATTTTTCATTTGTTCTTTCATGGTCATGGCCATGCAACCCGACCAAAGTATTTATATTTCATTGATTTTGGCTATGTATTACCAGCTCTCTATGAGTGACAAGCAGAGCAATGTTTATCACTTGATATCTCATCTTTGATGAGATACATGTAACATGTCATACCCACAAAATGTTGTGATAAAGGTGGTGACTCATACCCTACTGAATGCAAGGGTTGAGCGCCATTTATATTGTTCCTTGTAACTTATGTTTATGCTCAATGCATAAAAGTTATAATAATAGCACATTGTGTTTCCAATTTTAGGCCATTATCAGGCTACAAATATTGAGATCATTTGATTATACATGCACGTGTGTGTGTGTGTGTTTGTGTGTGTGTGTGTATATATATATGCATATATGCATATATATATATATATGTATGTATATATATATATATATATATATATATGTATATATATATATGTATACATATATATATACATATACATATGTCTATATATATATGTGTATATATCTATGTCTATATATATATATGTATATATATATGTATGTCTATATATATATGTATATATATATATGTATGTATATGTATATATATATATGTATATATATATGTATATATATATGTATATGTATTTATATATATGTATATATATATGTATATATATTGATATTTACTTTGTTCACTATTGATCTTTCTAGTGATATTAACTGAGTCAAAGTATTGACTATACTCTATTCTTTCAATATGTATTTAAAAGTTGATTCACTGTAATGTGGGTTGAACCATGGCTCTTTAGATATTGGCTAAATGAAAGACCATAAGGTAGTCAATATCATGTTATCACTCCATGATAACATGTGTATTGGTACCCTCATGTGAAATGGAATTTTGATGCATAGAGTGCTTTTCTTTTACATTGCTCTAATGTTCATTAGAATATTATAATGGTGAATTAAAATTTGATCCACAAATGGACACATTGACCAAAAAAAGATCAAACATAGAACCTATGTCGTATCATTTGAAGGGTACATTATTCTATTGATATATCACTTTTCTGGTATTGATTTATTATGGATATCGTATTCATCTATGTTTCATTTGAATTGTTCTTAGTTCATTGAAAGACAAGAAACTGGGGACTAATTGTTTCATTTGTATCTTGACAAGGATAGATGTTATAGATAAATTTTAAATGGAGCATCTAAATGAAGTGATGTTTTCTTTTCTAAATATGAGAAACCTATATGTAAGAAATATTTTTCTCTATTTATTCAAAATATATACGCATAATTTAAATTATGCTCATTTCTAGGCATCTATGTGTACATGCATAAATGACCATTTATGCATGTGCACATACATGTGGTATACCTTCTAACTCATCTTGATTAATACTATTAAACTTCATTTGCAAATGGAACAAACTGTAGAAATGTAACAGTATTGATTTTCAATTTGAGACTATATAGAAGATAGACTTTTGATGAATAGATGAATGGTTATACTAGATTCAAATGAATAATGGTTGATAATATAAAAATAGAATGATACAAGAATTCAAAGGTAGAGTGTAGCACAATATATTTTTTGTTAATGGGTGGTCTAAAGGGATGGATACCCCTTGATATGATGATCTTTTCTTCTGAGAATAGGTGCTAGAGAGTGTAGATTTTCTTTTCCAAATCTATTCTGAGTTGCATTTTATGTAGCATGAGCTTGGCCAATCTTTGCAATCATTTTTACTTACAAAATAGACTATTATTATTTATCCTCTTTGTGTTGTACTTTCTTACTACCTAACATGGAACTTGCATATTCTAGATGTAGATAGAAATGCATGTAGTTAGGCACCCATAGATTCCACCTTGCAAACTATATATCTTGCTAAGTGCTCTATGCAGGGTCAGGTATTCTTCAATTAACTAAAGAATTTTTGGGAAGCATTTCTTCATGGTTGGGTGGAAAAGAACCTCAACCATGTTCTCATCCACTAGTGGAGGTGAGTTGTTATAGAGGAATCATATCAGAATTCTATTTATGTAAATGTATCATTGATGTAACTGATGAAATTATTGTAATAGATGCAATTATTGTAAATTATGTATTGACTTTGAGGCATTGAATGCCAAGTCAAATTTATAAATTGACTATTGACATTTGGAAATTAATATATATTCAGTTAATTTGTTTATTCATGGACATGAAATTGCTAAATGGAAATAGTTATGGGATTTGTGTCATAAATTTTATATTCATAATGTCAATTTTTAATTTATTTGAGGAAAATCTAGTTGAGCATGTTACATTTGGTATCAAAGCTCAAGGTTCAACTCTAGGCCTATGAGCCCACAATGGTTGAGCTAGGGAATAGTAGAACCTTAACTAGATTTGAGTTACCTAGAAAATGACCAATCTAAAATTGGTTGCAGGAGATGGGAAGGTCCAAGTCAGGAAGAAAGAAGGGAAAAACTATTAGGGCTTCGAAGAAGCCAGTCATTATTGAAGAAAATATTAAACCTGAGAACCAACCTAAGATTCCTAATGATGAAACTCTAGCACACACCCTCACACATCTCAAGTTGGAGAGGGGAAAAAAATTGAGGAGTCCAAGCAAACTCCTAAGGCTAAGAAACCCTCCATATTTAGAGACTGACTGATAGGATGTGGACCGAGCACACCTTTATTGACTAAGGAGGAGGAGTGCCTATGCACACATCTTGCCTCACCCAATAGAGAAGATGTAGATTTGGATGAGGATCCAGAGGAATTTCCTATTACCAATGATGAGGGAACTTCTTAGAGTAGAAAAGCTTTTGTAAATAACGATCAATGTACATCCAAAATTTAATATAAATAAAGAAAGTATTTTTTTATTGTCCAAGAGCACAAACTTGAAGGCTTGTCTTGATATGAATGTGAATAAATGTGTATATCTCTTCTAGATTACATGTTGGGTGTAATGTATTGTATAGATACAATGGTTTAAATATAAAACCTTGTGTTAAGATACGCTAAACATGACTGTGGCATAGGTCCAGTGTGAGTCATTGTGGTGACCACTTGACAAGAATCAGGCAATAGTGGACAAGATAATGAGCCAAGAAAGAGGGTAGACCAAATCTTGGATCTCTTGAACTGGCAAGAAACTCGGATGGACCATTTAGAACAAGAGGTTTGAGGGGTGCGGGAAGATCAAAATCTTTGGAAAGAGATACCTGACCAAGGAGAAAGGGCCCAAGGAAATCCTTATTAGGGTCAAATTGAAGAAGAGCTAGGGAAGGATCTTAAGAAGGTAGCACCGTAGAAATTTGATGGCAAGGCCATCGGAGATGGGGAAAAGTCCTAGATCATCAAGATGGAAAATATTTTAGACTTCACAACATGTCAAACCAAACTAAGGCTACTTGGGATGCATATAAGTATCTGGAGAGGTAGCTACTTGGTGGGACAATGAGAAGGGAGAAGGGAGACTCTCACAAGAGGAGATCACTTGGGAATTTTTCCTTCAATATTTCAGGAAGGAATGGCTACAACAACTTTTATTTGACAAGATGACTAAATTTTAGAACCTAAACCATGGTGGACTGACAGTAGTGCAGTATTGGGAGAATTTCACCAACTTGTTCAAGTATGTGTCACAATATCAATCTAATGAGCATTTTCGAATTTGAAATTTTATACTACTACTAAGACCCCACATTGGAGCTGAAGTGGATCTTCATAATCCTCTCATGATGGTAGAAGCATTTGAGAAGTTTTTTAAGCAAGAATAGAAGCTAAAACAATTGTCCAATATTTGCAAATATTTGCAAAGGATCAGACTCCAAGCCTTAGTTCAGAAACAAAAGGTTTCAGAAGGGTGATGAACATAAGGGAAATGAGTCCCATCATATTCAGAGTTTGAAAATGGAAGGAAACCCTTCAAAAGAGGAAGAAGGAAAACAAGGTGGAAGGAATAAAAGGGCTAACAAAAGAAAAGATAGCTATAAAAATAACCAAGGGTACTCAAAAGAAGATAGGTCTGGAGGTCGAAAAGGACCACGTGATGGATGTTACACTTGTGAGGGAGACTATTATGCATCCAATTTCCCTTAGAAGTAAAATTCATGGAAGTGTACTATAGAAAAATGGATCTTGGACATTTTCATGGTCATTTAGGTATTTTTCCTGTGATGCTTGACTTATTTTGCTTAGATTTAATGTTGCAATGTGACTTATACATTCACATTAGGTCTTGAATATTCAAATTATTAAGACTTTATGATGTCTTTTGAAGGTGTTATGAAGTGTTGTGACACATTTCTACATTTTTCTAGACTCTTCTTATTATAATTCATCTAAATATTACCTTTTTATCCCTTATCAAGTCCTATTTCAAAGTTTTGTAAAGTATTGTAACAAATTTTCATGATTTTCTAGGCTTGTCATCACTAATTACACCTTTCTTATGCTTTATTTAGCCCCTTTATGCTCTTATAGGCCTTAATTAAGTGTCTTTTTGAATACAAGCCTGACAAACATCAATAAAAGCAACTTAATTCCTGACACCCACTTGCAAGCCTAGAGTGGGACCCATTCATCATGGGTGGCAAATGAGTCCCTCTTGGCACAAAATTCAAATTTCTTTCAGGTTTTTATTAATTAAGACCTTATGCCAACCTGTGATGTTGCATTCTTGGGTAATTAGGGCATAAGTGTATATAAATAAGTGTTTTTCCATCCATTTTAACCCCCATTCATCCTAATTCATTCAAGCATTCAATCTCATTCATCCACTTAAGCATCATAGCATCATTTGATCAAGAAATTATCAAGCATCTTGGAGTAGCCATTGACATATCCTCAGACTTCAACAATAAGGTTTTGGTGAGTTTAGGATGTTTTCATGTTGTTTATTCATCATTCCTTTCTTATTTCATTTCATTTCTTTATCAACGATTTGATTACCAAAGTGGTATTTGACCAAGGAAAATCCCTATACTCTAACCCTTAACCATTTTCCCCCTCTTTGCATGTGTGTTTGCAAGTCTTGTAGGTATATTTTCAAAGAAATAGGTGTTGAAAAGTGGTCATCAAGTCATCAAAGTGATTCAAGTCAACTAAACCCTAATTCAAGCTTGGAGACAACAAATAGCTCATTTTCTATAGATTTGATTTCGTCAACCTGATAAGAAGACAAGTGTAGATCTGGACCCATAGAGTTGACCCCTGAATTTGTATATTTTTGGAGGAGGACTAATTCACCATTAGTGGTGAATGAGTCCCACTGCTAGGCTGGAAAATTTGATTTCATCATAATTTAGTTCCTGATAGTCAGAAACCGGTTCCAAAAAATTTTACCAAAAGAAGGACTGATTCGCCATTAGTGGAAAATGAGTCCCACTGGGCATCAATAGTGATTTTTGTTAGATTCCAAAACCTTCCAGCATCAACATTTCATCTCTAGGTGCACTCTATTCAGTCTCATTCAATTATGTTTTCATTTGTGCATGTTTCTAGTTCATTTTTGCATATCACACTATGTTTTCAAACACTTCATATTTCATTAGTTTTGCATACATAATCAATCAATTTTATCAGTTTGATGCATTTAGGTATAATTCCATCATACATACATTAGTTTGAGTGAACCACAATAGTTTTTGGGCCTATCTCTCTCCTTTTAGGTGAAAAACCTTAAGAGTGCAAGAGAAGTACTTAACCAACCCAAAAATTGTTTGTTTAGGAAGGAAACTAGCAACAGACCCCGCAATACAAAATCCATGCAGTGGTGAATAACAAGAAAGCTAAGTACCAAGCTTCTCCAATATGATTGATAGGTAAGCTCTATGGCTGAACTATTTCTATTTTGATAGATACTGGAGCTACTAAGTGTTTCATAGATCCTAGAATGATTTCTAAGTTGCCCATTCGACTTGGATATCTAGAAAATTCATGGTGTATTTAGTATGGGAATCAAGCATCTCAGGAAGTAGATTCATGTTTCTTTCACAATGAGAACTTATAACTTCCCAACTTCTTGACCCAAGTTGACCTTTACGTGGTACCATTAGGATCCTATGATGTAATCTTAGGAATGAACTAGTTAACTATGCACAAGACTGTTGTAAATTGTGAGGATAAGATGGTGAGTTCTATGGATGACTATGGTAACTCGATTGAGATACAGGGGATATAGCGACCCCTAGAGATTAGGTAGAACTCAACTATGCAACTGAAGAAAGATCAAAGAAAGGGTTGTGTCATATATGATGTGCATTTCAGTGAACCTGATAATGAGAAACCATACCTAGATGAAATATCCAATTCTTAAGGAATTATGGGATGTGTTTCCCGAAGATCTCATTCTGATGCCTCCAAAGTGAGAATTTTATTTCTCCATTGACCTAGTGCTAGGAGTGGAGCCATAGTCTAAGGCCCTGTATAGGATGACCACCATAAAGCATTATGAATTGAAAGCCCGGTTACAAGAATTGTTACACAAGGGGCTTATCAGACCTAGTGTGTCATTGTGGGGAGCACTAATTATCTTTGTGAAAAAGAAGGATGGAACCTTGCGTCTATGTATTGACTATCAGATTTTGAACAAGGAAACCATCAAGAACCATTACCCTCTTCCAAGGATCAATGAATTATCCGCTCAGATGAAGGGAGTGATAGTATTCTCAAAAATAGATCTCAGATTTGGATACCATCAGTTTAGGATAAGGGAAAAATATATTCCAAAAATGGCTTTCAAAACTCGGTATGGGCATTATGAGTTCACCATTGTACCTTTTGGGTTGACCAACACACATGCAACCTTCATGAATCTTATGAACAATGTGTTCCAAGACTGTTTGGATGATTTCATCCTAATATTTATTGATGAAATTTTAGTTTATTCCAAGTCTATAGAGGAGCACAATCGGCACCTAAGGATAGTATTATAGCATCTGAGGGAAAAGAATCTTTTTGGAAAGCTATCTAAGTTCTCATTTTATTAGGATAAGGTGCATTACTTAGGTCACATTATCTCAAGTAAGGGAGTCTTTGTAGACCTTGGGAAGATAAAAGAAATTATGGAATGGATGGCACCTTAAAGTGTGATGGAAGTGTGAAGCTTTATGGGCTTTATTAGATACTGTAGAAAATTCATGCAAGGATTTTCCAAAATTTCAGCTCTGATAACATCCCTCCAAAAGAAAGGAAAGAGGTTTGAGTGGAAGAAGTGTGAGGTAGAAGCTTTCCAAATCCTAAAGGAGAAACTCACAACATCAATATTAATTATTCTAGATCCCAATGGTCAATTTTTAGTGATCACATATGCTTCAGGAGATGGAGTAGGAGCAGTGTTAATGCAAGAAGGGAAAGTAGTGGCGTATGAGTCTAAGTAGTTGAAGTAGCACAAAGAGAATTACACACCACATGATCTAGAATTAGCAGCTATAGTGAATGCCTTATAGATGTGGAGGCGTTATCTTTTGGGAAAGCAATTTGAGCTAAAAATGGATCATTTGGGGTTGAGATACATTTTCACTCAACCAAACCTCAATGCAAGATAGAGGAGATAGCTAAAATTCCTAAGTGAGTATGATTTCAGAATTAAGTATATAAAAGGAAAGAAAAATAGAGTGTCTAATGCTCTTAGAAAAAGAAGGCATCTAGCATTCATGACCTCTATGAGATCTAATTTGAGGCAGTAAGTGACACAACATTTGCAAGATGATGAGCATTATGAAAGAGTGAAAAAGTCTCTATAAGAAAATCCATCAGACCATTGATTCAATGGGTACGATTTTAATTCGGATGGTATCTTTAGATATCATAGGTGGATGTATATTCCAGACTCTATAGAGCTTAGGAAGTTTGTCCTAGAAGAAGTCCACAATGCACCATATTCAGGACACCCCCGAGTTACAAAGATGATCACAGAATTAAAAATCTTGTACTATTGGTTGAAACTCAAGAAGGACGTAGTGGAATACATAGCCATATTCTTGGAGTTTCAGTGAGTCAAGGTTGAATACATACATCTAGTAGGAATACTTTATCCTCATGATATACTTGAGTAAAAATGGTAAGTGATCAGCATGGAGTTTATGCAGGGGTTACCTCTAAGTAAGAATACACATGATTTCATTCTAGTAGTAGTTGAAAAGTTGACTAAGGTGGCACATTTTATTCTAGGGAAACTTAAGGATGGATCAATGACCTTAGCCAAGAAATGTTTCCAAGAGATTTTTTTATTACATGGAGTGCCAGAGACCATTATATCCAATAGAGATACACAGATGACATCAAGGTTCTGGATAACCTTAAATGAAAAATTGGGAACTAAGCTAAACTTCAATTCAACCTACCATCCTTAGACTGATGAGAAAACTAAAAGAGTGAACTAGGTAGTAGAAGATCTCATTTGGATGTACTACACGGATCAACAGTACAAATGGGAAGAGTATCTACCATTGGTAGAATTTTCATATAACAACTCCCATCATGCATCCTTGGGTATGGCTCCTTTTGGGGCTCTTTACATGGGTGAAAGTGTCATACTCCCATTAGTTAGGATAGATTGGAAGACAGGATCATAGTGGGTCCTGAAATACTAAAATAAATGGAAGAGCATATGATACTTATTAAGAGTAGACCGAATGAAGCAAAAGATAGACAAAAGAGTTGTAATGATAGAAATAGAACCTTTAGAAAATTTGCAATCAAATACAAGGTTTTTTTAAGATTCAAGCTACATAAGAGCTCTATTACCTTTGGGAAATCATCCAAGTTAGCTCCAAGATATGTGGGCTCATTTGATGTGTTGGAAGTAATCAACCTAGTTACATACAGACTTGCTTTACCACCTACTCTAGCTCAACTCCATAATGTGTTTCATGTTTCTTTGCTTAAACCATAGTCCATACCACCCCGATGCATCTCATATACTTGATTGGTATTCTTTGCAGGTGAACTACATCATATCAATTTTGTTTGATCAGACATTGGGACGATGTCTCCTTCTTTGGGAGGGATGTCACATCTCAATTTTTTTTCTTGCATTAATAATGTTAAGTTAATTGAAGTAATTGGGAAAAAAGGAAATTATCATTTAATGTTTATGGATTTGATAAATGTGATCATATATTTGAATTTGAATATCTTGTAATTTTATGATTTAAGAGAATTCAATAAGATTATTGGTTGAAGGTTATTGATAAGTGGACAAGTGTAATAATGTGTGCGTAGGAGCAAGTTGAAGGATGAGAACTTGATTGAGGTAGAAATGCTTAGCCGGATGACAATGGTAAGCAAGGATGGAATCTAGAATCTTACACACACCACAATAGATTATGACATTTGTATTGTTTACAATTAGATATCATTTATATTGCATGAAATTGTAATTTGGTAAATAAGTAATCTTGTGAAAGAAACAAATTTAGCGCATCCTTGACTTGTACTCTATTTATCTCAAATTTTGATGATAAATAATATTAGAAATGTATTCTATCATGTATAAAAGTCATATGGAAATGAATGTGTTATTTGCTCAACAAATTTGAAAAAAATAGATCTTTGAATAGAAAATAGAAAATATATGATAGGAAATGCTTGTGAATTCTTTCATATGAATAAAATATGACCATAAACCTATATACATATATACATATATATGTGGGTGAAAGCCATATATATATATATAACTACATATATGTCCACAAAAAAATGTATTACATGGAAAATAATGAGGAATTTGTAACCCCTCCCCAATAATGAAAGGAATAAGAGTCAAACCCTCTATGTTGGGAAGTAATAGTCAATGCCAGAAAATAGAGGGAGTGGGCAGCCAAATAATGGGAAAAATGGAGATAGCATTAAGACCACTATCTCTGAAATTAGCAAGGGGGAATCATGGTCAAAAAGGGGATCAAAGTGATCTATCAAAAGCAAGAAAAAAAAAAGGAAAATTGGGACAAAAGGAGAGGACGAATGGGGTTGAGTACATGTTGCCATTATCAGAGAAAGAAAAATCATTCAAAAAAATGCATTAGTTGAGGTATTTTGAATCCAGTTTTGAATTGTTTCCTTTTGAATCGAATGAGTTGCATTCTATGTGAAATGGTGGAAATAAGCCCATACTTTTATATGTTGTGTCATGAAAATTTGTGTTTTCTTTTTGTTATCATGTTTTCCTTGTAGATCAAACCATGTTGATCTATTCATTGGGGTTAAGCCACCATGAAAACTTGTTTCTTTGATATACCCTGCATAGGGAATTTGAGTTACTTACCCATGATGGGGATTTCCACCCATATGTCATTCGTTCTTTCATGGTCATGGCCATACAACCCAATCAAAGTATTTATATTTCATTGATTTTGGTTATCTGTTACCAGCTCTATATGAGCGGAAATTTGAGTGATGTTTATCGCTTGATATCTCATCTTTGATGAGATACATGTAACATGTCGTACCCACCAAATGTTGTGATAAAGGTGGCGACTTATACCCTATTGAATGCAAGGGCCAAGCATTTTTTATATTGTTCCTTGTATCTTATGTTTATGTTTGATGAATGATAGTTATAATAATAGAACACTATGTTTGCAGTGCTAGGCCATTATTAGGCCATGAATATTGAAATAATTTGATTATACATGCACATGTATATGTATATGTATATGTATATGTATATACATATATATATATACACATACATATACATATACATATACATATATATATATATTGATATATACTTCGTTCACTGTTGATCTTTCCAGTGATATTAACTGAGTTGAAGTATCGACTATACTCTATTCTTTCAATATGTATTTAAAATTTGATTCAATATAATTTCAGTCAACCCCTGGCTCTTTAAATATCAGCTAAATGAAAGACCATAAGGTAGTCGATATCATATTATCACTCCATGATAACATGCACATCGATACCCTCATGTGAAATGGAATTTTGATGAATAGATTTATTTTCTTTTATAGTATTCTTATGTTCATTAGAATATTATTATGCTGAATTAAAAATTGATCCACGAATTGACACATTGACTAGAAAAAGAAAAACCATAGAACCTATGTAGTATCATTTGAAGGGTACATTATTCTATTGATATATCACTTTTCTGGTATTTATTTATTATGGATATCATATTCATCTATGTTTCATTTGAATTGTTCTTAGTTCATTGAAAGACAAGAAATTGTGGAATAAGTGTTTCATTCGTATCTTAACAAGGATAGATGTTATAGATAAATTTTAAATGGAGCATATGAATTAAGTGGTGTTTTCTTTTTTGAATATGAGAAACTTGTATGTAAGAAATATTTTTCTCTATTTATTCAGAATGTATATGCATATTTTTTAATTA
Organism: Sequoia sempervirens; assembly: GCA_007258455.2. Classification (NCBI taxonomy): domain Eukaryota; kingdom Viridiplantae; phylum Streptophyta; class Pinopsida; order Cupressales; family Cupressaceae; genus Sequoia; species Sequoia sempervirens. The sequence goes on along the minus strand of VDFB02026320.1, from coordinate 131,678,746 downwards.
TGTTCATTTCTAGGCATATATGTGTACATGCATAAATGACCATTTATGCATGTGCACATACATGCAATATACCTTTTGATTCATCTTGATTAAGAATATTAAACTTCATTTTTAAATGGAACAATCTGTAGAAATTGGAATAGTATTGAATTGTAATTTGAGACTATATAGAAGATAGACTTATGATGAATAGATGGATGGTTATACTGGATTAAAATGAATAATGGTTGATAATATAGAAATAGAATGATACAAGAATTCAAAGGTAGACTGTAGCACACTAGATTTTTTGCTAATGTGTAGTCTAAAGGGAGGGATACCCCTTGATATGATGAGATTTTCTTCCAAGAATAGGTGTTAGAGAGTGTAGATTTGCTTTTCCAAATCTAATATGAGTTACATTTTATGCAACATGAGCTTGGCCAAGCTTTGCAATAATTTTTACTTATGGAACAAGCTATTATTATTTATCCTCTCTTTTTTGTAATTTCTTACTACCTAACATGGAAATGCATATTCTAGTTGTAGATGGAAATGCGTCTAGTTAGGAATGCATAGATTCCACCTTACAAATAGTATCTCTTGCTAAGTGTTTCGTGCAGGTTTGAGTATTCTTTGATTGAATAAAGAATTTTGGGGAAGCATTGCTTCATGGTTGGGTGGAAAATCACCCCAATCATGTTCTCGTCCACTAGTGGAGGTGAGCTATTATAGAGGAATCATATCAAAATTCTATTTATATAAATGTGTCATTGATGTAACTGATGAAATTATTGTAATAGATGTAATTATTGTAAATAATGTATTGACTTTGAGGCATTGAATGCCAAGTCAAATTTGTAAATTGACTATTGAAATTTAGAAATGAATATATATATTTAGTTAATTTTTTTATTTATGGACATGAAATTGCTAAAAGGAAATAGCCATGGGATTTGTGTCATAAATTTTATATTCATAATATCAAATTTTTACTTATTTGAGGAAAATCTAGGTGAGCATGTTACACTAGCGGTAAAAAACCCAAAAGCATATCACAAGTTCTTAAATTTTTACTTATTTGATGGTATGGTGTGTACTAGCAAGGGGTATGGCCAGCAAGTAAACTCAAGGAAAATTCACTTCAAAACACTCTAAAAATGTAAGAAAATATCACCAAACATATTGCAACTAAAATACATCAAAGTAATCCATTATAGACATCCAAACTAAAATATTCATTATGAGCTCTAATGGCAATCCTTGAAATGGGACCACTCCAATCCAAGTAGGGAATATATTTCATTTTTTAAACTAGAATAGTTCTTGAGGGTTATCATCCTCAAAAACTTAGAGAATCCAATGTCAAACTAGCAACACTTTATTATCAATCTCAACATTAATAAAATGAGCTACCCCATGCCTCGTTTTATAGATTTTTGGAGGGAAATATTACAATTTGAAATAATAAAATAATTCACCTTTTTCAAAAGTACCTTTTTAAAATAATAATATTCCCTATAAAATGCAATGACACCCTTTCTCTCACTTAGGCATCCATATTTAAGGTAATTTTTTCCTTTTCAGAAGTTATATCACTTAAGTTATGAAAATAATATTTAAACATAATAATTTGAAATATTAAAATATTTTACCCCAGGTGACAAAATATTATGAAATTCCTCAAAATCTATTTTTTACTACACCAGTGTCATACTAAGGCATTGAATGACTAAATGAAACTATTTTGGTGACTTACTAAAAATAAACATGCTCTCCAAGAAGTTTATAGAACACCTCAATAGTCTAGAAACATTACAAAGAGTGTCATTTAGACTATTTCATCCCCCAATATTAAATACAATAGTAAAACTCATGAATTATCACTACTGCATCCTCTTAAGAATCTTGTAGTCCCTTGCCTTACCACTTAGCCTATGAGAACTCTAAAAATAAGCTAATGGTCACTAGACTAATTAAGTCTGAGAAGGGAAAATTGATGCAAAGTAGGGTGGATGATTACCAAAAAACTCAAAACAAACTCAACAAAACAAACTTTTCAAATTTAGAACCCAAACTTAGTGGGTTTCTCTCACAATCTCACTATTCTCCTTGTAGCACTTGAAACTAGGTTTTTCCCACATAATTTTCAAACCAAACCTCATACCCTAAAAATAATTGCATATTTAGATACCCATTACATAATTTGAAAACATATCTAGTTTTTAGGTGGGGTTGTTTTGAAACATAAAGGTCAAAAAATTGCAGCTACGCTTGAAACTAGGCTTGATTAGGCTTATTCCACTAGGTCAAAATGAGGTTTTCACACTCCAAGGCTTAAAAATTCAAGACAATAGCCTAGAAATGTCACAAATATTCTTTCCAAATATTTCCAACAATTACAAATCTTTTCCCAAGAGCTTTTCTACCAAACCTAACTCCTATGCATCTTATTTGCCCAAAATCATGAGTTTCCAGCCTAGGACATCAACAAATCTTCACCAATCTTCATCCCCATGCTCCTGCAATGTTAAGAACACAAAACACAAAATTTATACCCTCATTCCACTAGTTTTAAGGTTTATTCAATAGTGGAATTAGGGAAAATCCATAATTTTCTACCAAAACTCACAAAAATGAGGGTTTCAACTAGTTGTCAGTAAATCTAAACTAACTTCCTCAAATATTAATGAAATCAAATGAAAAAAAATAGTTAGAAGATTCAATTCCACATAAAATTCAATGAAACTCATAGCATTTCCATGTCGTACAAGTCACTGTAGCAGCAAATTGTGCTTTAAAAATGCAAAAAAATAGTGTTTTATTAATGTTCAATCTTCAAAATGATCTCCAAAACCTTTTTTTCAACTTCACAAGGCTTATTTAAGCTTTTAAAAATTCAAACCAACAAAATAAAATTGACTTTCAACTTCCCAACCTTTCAACTTCCTCAAAAATGCAAAATTGTAAAGTTGTTTTGACAATTTTTACAACTTTTTGCAAAATTTGACAACTTATCCCACTTGACACACCAAACCACCTAATAACCTAAATTGACTCCAAAAACATCACAAATGGTCTTAAAAGACATTATTACACACGAAACCATGACTTAAACACAAAAATGCCAAAATGCGTAACATTTTGCAACTTTTCCACATTAAGACATATGGTGCCCTACACCATACTCCCCAGGTAAAAGGAACTCAAGTCCCCTTGAGGAGAGTGTTGTAACAGAATATTCAAGTTTTTTCCTATCATACCATGACCTCCAAGTGACATCTTCATCTAGAAGACCTTTCTAATGAACCAAAAACTAGAAGTATGCATCATCCCTTGTCTTTTTGAATTCTTTGGCACCTTGGCTATGTTCCAACTTTAGAGACTTACTTGATGGATGATCTTTAACATGTGCTTCATTTGAGAATGTTGTGGAACTAGCATCATTACCTACTACCATATCTCCTTCATCCTTGAAATAAATTGTCTTCTTCCTTACTTTAGGTATATGCTTGAACTTGTTGCAGCTTGATCAAGTATCCCAACTTCTCATATGAAATAATGATCAACATCCCCTTTTTAAAGGAATGAATGAAACACGTCTTCTATCCTCATAGAAATATACTCCTTAAGCCAACCTTGAACCTCCAAAATCAATTCATTCTTCATGTTTGTTGTCCTACTATCTCCAAGTTTAGAAGTGGCTGCAAAATCTATGTGCTTTTCTTCTTCTACCTTTATGAACTCCTTTCTACCTACCATCATCACATCAAGTTTCATGGTTTTTCCTTTATCCTCTTCTTTCAATGGTGTCAAGGTATAGGTGACTCCATTTTTCTCTATCTCATAGGAATTCCTCCTTCCATCATACATAGCATGCCTATCAAATTGCCAAGGCCACCCTAGCAGCAAATGGCACACATCCATAGGTAATATGTCACATAAAATTTTGTCCTTATACCCTCCTATATTGAACTCCACCTAGCTTTATTCATTTACCAAAACATACTGACCCTCATTCAACCAAGAAACTTATAAGGAGCATCATGTGGTATTCTAGGCAACTTGAGTTTTTCAACCATCTTAATTGAAACCATGTTATTTGTGCTTCATAAATCAATTACAACTTTACATACCTTAAATACCTTACCCAAGCACTTACAAGTGGTCTTGAAAAGAGTTCTCCTTTGTGGTGGCTCATTTTCCTCTAATGTCTTGATGAGAGTTCTCCTTACCATTAGTGATTCTCCAACTTCTAGAGTAACATGTTGTGATGGAGAGTTTACACTCTTATTGTCCTCTTTTTGCACCAATTGAGTCCTTTCTCCTCCATGTGAAATAGAGGCTTGATCTTCATTACATTGTCATGGTTGATGTCCAAACTTGTTGCATTGATAGCACCTTTATGTAAATCCACTAGAGTCTCTTCCTTGACCTCCAAATCTGCCTCTAAAACCTAATCTACCTCCTCTAAATCCACCTCTCTAATCAGAAACTTGGTTTTGGACTTTGTTTGTGTCTTCTTGGTTCTCATGTGACTATCTTGAGTTAGAAAATGGAACTCTTCCTCTAGAATTGTTTCCTCTACCCCTACCTTGCTTCTCTTTCCTTCTCTTCAATTTGTATTCAGCCTTGATAGCCAATTGGTAACATTATTCCACTATTCTTGGAGTGGTGAGACTCAATTCATCTTGGAGGTTGTATCTCAACCCATTCATGTATCTTTCTATTTTCTATTCATCATCCTCTATATGACCTGCTCTTATGCTCAACCTATAGAACTCCTCTTTATATGTTTGCACATCCATCTCCTTTTGTGATAATGGGTATCTAAATTCAAGCCAATAGCCCATAAATGTCACAAATAGTCTACCCAAAAAATTTCAACCATTAAAAATCCTTTCCCAAGAGCTTTTCTACCAAACCTAACTCCTATGCATCTTATTTTCCCAAAATCATGAGTTTTCAACCTAAGGCATCAAAAATATTCACCAATATTCATCCCCTTTTCTCCTAAAACTTCAAGAAAACAAAACACATGTCTACCCTTATTCCACCAGGTTTAAGGTTTATTCAATAGTGGAATGAGGGGAAATCCAAATTTTCTATCAAAACTCATAAAAATGAGGGTTTCAACTAGTTTTTAGTAAATCTACTCTAACTTCCTCAAATCTTAATGAAATCAAATGAAACAAAAAATAGTAGTTATAAGATTAAATTCCACATCAAATTCAATGAAACTCAAACCATTTCTAGGTTGTACAAGTCATTGTAGCAGCAAATTATGCTTTAAAAATATAGAAAAATAGTGTTTTATTGATGTTCAATCTTCAAAATGATCTCCAAAACCTTGTCTTCGACTTCACAAGGCTTATTTAAGCTTTTAAAAACCCAAATAAACTAAATAAAACTTACTTTCAACTTCTCAACCTTTCAACTTCCTCAAAAATGCAAAATTGCAAAGTTTTGACAATTTTTGTAATTTTTTGCAAAATTTGATAACTTATCCCACTTGACACACCAAACCACCTAATAACCTAAATTGACTCCAAAAACATCACAAATGGTATTAAAAGACCTTATTACACACAAAATCATGACTTAAACACAAAAACACCAAAATGTTTAACATTTTGCAACTTTTCCACATTAAGACCTATGGTGCTCTGCACCAGACATTACAATCCTCCCTCCCCAAAATTTATTGTTCCCAAGAAATTACAAGTTTGGATGCTACAATATATACTCATTATCCCAAGTGGAATCCTTGATTGGTAGATTCTTCCATTTGACTAGGTATTCTTTGATGTTCTTTTTCCTCAATGTACACTTTCTTAAATATATCACTACTTCAGGAAGTAACATAAACTTCCCTTCCTCATCCAATGGAGGTAAATTTGTAGAAGAAAAAAAATTATGTCCAAGCTCCTTTTTGAGGTGTGACACATGGAAGACATTATACACCTCGATACTCTTTGGTAGCTCCAATGAATAAGCCACTTATCCAATCCTTTGGAGACTTTGAATGGTCCATATAAATATGGATTCAACTTATTTTCTCCACTCTTCTTTAGAGTAGACTACCTACAGGCTTGAAGTATCAGATAAACCATGTCTCTAACCTCAAATACATGCTCAATATGGTGTTGATCAACATTAAAAAATTTGTTGATTTTTGGCAACATGCTAGAGGTTGTCCTTCAAGGATTTCAAAATGTCTTGATTTTGCTGCAATAAATCCTTGGATTGGGGAGCTCTATTATCACCAAATAGTAAGTTGATGAAGTTGGGAGCTTCATATCCATACAAGGCCATGAATGGAAACATCTTGATTGACATATGATATGAAGAATTGTAATGATATTCACCCAAATGGAGCAATCTCACCCAAGCTTTTTGTTGGCCCCTAACACATAGTTCTTGAGATGCCATTCAAGCCATTTGTTAATGATCTCAATTTTCCCATAAATTTGTTGTGGGTGATAACTAGTGCTTGGGGTAAGCACAATACCACTCAATCTAAATACCTCCTACCAAAACATGTTTAGGAACTTGTCCCTATCACTCAATATTTTTGGGAAACTCATGAAACTTGAATACTTCTATGAACAAGTCAAAAAATTGAGCTATTTTAAATACTATATAAATAGGAAAGAAATGTGCAAATATAGTTAATCTATCAACAATAACCAAAATACAATCCCTCCCTTGCACCTTACGAGAGCTCGTGATGAAATCCATGGAAATACTTTCCCATTTTTTATTGGGAATATGCAAGGATTACAACAAGCCTACAGGAAAAGTATGCCCATTATTGTTCTATTGAGAGATTTTAAATTCTTTGACATATCTAAGGAAATAATCCTTGAGACCCTTTCATATGAACCTCTTTTGAATCTGTTTGTAAGTCTTAAAGTAACCTTGATGACTAGTCAAGGGAATGTCATGGAAATCTAAAGAACCTTCATCTTGAGCTTAGATTTTGGCACCAAGAAGATCCTTTATTTGTATAAGATCAATTCGTTCACCACCTTATACCTTTCATCTTGCAAGCTATCTTTAACATACTAGGGCTAAAGGAATTTTTGGAATATTGTGCAAGGATTTGCTCTTTCCAATCAGTAGTAATCTCTACCATAGAACTCAAATGTGGCCTTCTTGGAAAGGCATCAACTATAATATTATTCTTCCCCTTAACATTTTTTATGTCAAAATCATAAGCTTGTAGCTTATTGACCTACTTCTATTGTGTGTCATTGAGTTCTTTCTAGTGTAGGAAATGCTTGAGGCTATTATGATCGATATTCATAATGAACTTTCCACCAATCAAATATTGCCTAAATTTATCCAATGTGTGCTTTCTTACAAGCATCTCCTTATCATAAATGGAATATTTCCTTTCCACACCCCTCAACTTTTTTCTTTCAAAAACAATTTAGTGCTTGACCCGCATTAGAAGAACACCTATTCCTTCTCCCAAGGCATCACACTAAATCTCAAAGGGCTTGAAGAAGTTTGGTATGGCCACAATGGGACATGAATTCACAATTTTCTTGAACTGATCAAAATATTTTTAGGCTACATCTGACCATACAAATTCCCCCTTTTTGGTAAGGTCTATGAGAGGAGTAACCAACTTAGAATAACCCTTCACAAATATTTTGTAGAAGCCACAAAGACCCAAAAACCCCTTCAATTGAGGTTTTATGATGGTGGCCAATCCAAAATAGCCTTAATCTTCTCTTGATCCACACTAACTCTCTTTGATTTGATCACATGACCAAGATACAAGAGTTTGGTCATACCAAACTCACATTTGGACTCCTTGGAAAATAATGATTCGGCCTTAAGAATGCTCAAAACCTCCTCCAAATGTTTCATGTGCTCTTCCCATGACTTATTGTAAATCAAGATGTCATCAAAGAAGATCAAAAAAAAATTCCTTAACTACTTATTGAACACCTGATTCATACAAGATTGAAAGCTAGTGGGAGCATTAGTTAAGTTGAAAGGCATAACTAAAAACTCATAATGCCCAAAATGGAATTTGAAAGCAATCTCCTCAATGTCTTCTTCTTGAACTCTAATCTAATGATAACAATCTCAAGTCTATTTTTGAGAAGAAAACTATTGGAATATGTGCCTCAATTCTTACTAACATGTAATTCCTGCAGGGAAAAGTTGTTGTGACAATATTCATGTCTGGCTGACTAACTATTTTGAATCTTGTTGAAATGTCCATGTCGCCAAGATAGAGGTGATGTCTTGCCGAATGAAGTCCATCGCTATAACATAGAGCATTCATTGTGACCTTCTGTCAATTGGAGACCTATGGCCGACAGTATGTTCCTATCAGGTGTTAATGCGGATGTCAGAGTTGCTCAAGCGCTCTAGGAGAAGTCCCAGCAATTGGAGAATGTCTCACTGATAGCATATGGCTATCAGGGTAACTCAAGGGCATCGGGAAGATCTCTCAATGACAAATGAAAGGTCACACCGACGGGAGTTTTCACAAGGTTCCTTCGCGGTGACAAAAGACTTCGGTATGAAGTCTTGGCGAAGGGTGCCTGGTCTCGTTGACGAGGATGCAACTGAAGTCATCGGTGTAGCTCTCGGCACATGGTGAAACATCTTGGCGAAGTCAAATGTCTTACCGACTTGGCAAGACATGGGCGCTTGGTAAGTGGTCTTAGCGAAAGACATAAGTCTTGCCGACTGGTGAATGCGGCACTCAGGGTGACTTAAGACCTCGGTATAAGGTCTTGGCAAAGACGATAAGTCTCGTCCACTCTTCGATGCTTCGATGTGACATGTTCGGCCGGTGTAAGGTCTTAGAAAAAGACTTAATTCTTTCCAACTCGGTAAGACTTGGATGAACTTGATGTAAAGTCTCGGCGAAAGACGAATGTCTCGCTGACTGTCATGTGCTTCGGTGAAACTTGCGGAGACCCGGCAAAACATCTTGGTGAATGGAAAGTCTTGCCAATAGCAATATGAAGACTTTGTGGCATCAAGGAGACACTATAAGTGTCTCACCGATATGCCAACAAAGTTGAACGCCCTTGACCAGTTTGACCATCCTATGTGGAGCCTCATGGACCAATCAGAGGAAGCGATTTCAAATGGGTGGCAGTTAGATTTTTGCAACTGTTGCGATGCTGGAGCTGAATAGCATGCAGGGAAAAATCAATTGCTCAAGAGGAAACTTTCTACGATGGGGAAATGGTGGATAAGGATGAACAAAAGGAAAAAATTAGAGTGTGATAAGATTTAAAGGATCGATTCTGATTTGAATGGATGATGAGTGAGATCAGATTGATGTGAGCATTTCTGTAACTGGATGAATAGTGAATGAAGCTACTGTGAACTAATACTAGAGATTTGTATCTCTGATTGTATGTAATTATTGTTACTATAATACAAAGAGATTCAGCTTGGTGTGGTGGGTTTTTTCCCGAAAGGGTTTCCCACGTAAATTTGTTGTTCATTGTCTTTGAGTATCTTCTATGTTTCTGCAAATCTTTCATGTGTGTCTTAATTGGATTGAAATTAGAAAAATTAAAAGTACTGTCTGCTTACTTCCCTATGGCTTTGACATTATGAAAGTTGTTTCTGTACCGTTGCTTTCCTTACAAGTGGTATCAGAGCCGGGCCAATTGTGTTGCCCTTGTGAGTGGGTTGGGTTTTTTGTGTCAATCCTTTTTCCAGTGGGATTTTTGTAGAGTTTTGTTAATTTAATTACAAAATTAAGATGGCTAGCACATTCAGGAAGATGGAAATAGAGAAATTCAATAGTAGCAACTTTGAGTTGTGGAAACTCAAAATGGAAGATCTGTTAGTAGACCGAGATCTTTGGACTACTGTGTCTGGAACAATTCCTCAAGGCATGAAGCAAGAGGATTGGGATCTTTCAGATAGAAAGTCAAAAGGGCTGATAAGGCTTTGTTTGGTAGACTCTGTTCTTCTGAACATTCATGAAGAAAAGACTGCCTCTTCCTTGTGGAAAAGACTAGCATCCATTTATCAGGGCAAGTCCTTGGTGAACAAGTTGTTCTTGAGGAAGAAGTTGTATTCTTTGAGAATGCAAGAGGGAGGATATGTTGCTGATCACTTAAATGCTTTCAACATGTTGATTGCTCAGTTAACATCTGTCGGTGTGAGGATTGAAGATGAAGATCGTTGCATGCTGCTGCTATGTTCTTTGCTAGATTCTTGGGATCATCTGGTGATGGCTATTGGGAGTATGACATCCACTTTCAAGATGGAAAATGTTGTTGCTTTTTTGTTGTCGGAAGAGATGAGAAGAAAATATTTTGAGATGACAAAGGAGGCTCTGGCTGTCAGAGGTAGATCGAAGGAGAAAGGCAAGAAGAAGGACAAGAAATCTAGATCAAAATCAAAAGGGAGATCAAAGTCTCCTGGAAAGAAGTCCAAGGTGAAGTGTTGGAATTGTGGGAAACCTGGTCATGTCTGAAAGGATTGCAAGGAGGAGAAAAAGAAGAAGAACTCTTCTAGAAATGATTCTTCTTAGAGTGATGCAGACGCCTTCATTGTAGCTTTGGCTACATGGGGATCAAATGATGTCTGGCTGATTGATTATGGAGCATATTTCCACATGACATCTCATAGAGACTGGTTCACAAAGTATGAAGAATACAATGGTGGAAAGGTGTACTTGGCAAGTGATTCATCTTTGGAAATTGTTGGTCGTGGAAGAGTCAGAATTCAATTCCTTGGTGGAAGAGTGAAGGGAATCAATGATGTGATGCATATACCAGGTCTGGCTCATAATTTACTTTCTGTAAGTTGAATGATATCAGAGTGCATGTCACATTCTCTGGAAATGGCTACAAGATGACTAGAGGCTCTATGGTGCTGGCTAGGGGTGCTCGAATTGGTACCTTGTACAAGTTGGATGCACATGCTATTCAATGCAATAGTGTCTCTGCAAAGTCACTAAAAGTTGCTCATGGAGAAAAGAAGGAAAACATCCCTAATGGAGTAAACGCCATGGAGGTTAAACTTCCAGCAAAAAGACTATGCTCTAGCATCATAGGCTAGGCCACATTAGTGAGAAAGGTTTTAAAACCTTGAAAAATAAAAACCTGGTAGAAGGGCTTGAAGATTGTAACCTTGAGTTTGAATTTTGTGAACATTGCATATATGGAAAGTAACACCGTGTTTCATTTTATTCCAATCCTCACAAATCTTCAGGTTTGCTTGATTATATTCATTCTGATGTTTTTAGTTCAATGAATGTTCCTTCTCTGTCTAAATCAAGATACTATGTGTCATTTATTGATGATTATTCAAGAAGAGCATTTTTATATTTTCTGAAAAGTAAATCAGAAGTGTTTAGTCAATTTAAGGAATTTAAAAACCTTGTTGAAAATTAGACTGGTAGGAAAATAAAATGCTTGAGGAATGACAATGGTGGTGAGTTTTGTTCAGATGAATTTGAAAGGTACTTTACAAATCATGGGATTAAAAGACATAAGACTACACCTTATACTCCACAGCAAAATGGAGTTGTTGAAAGGTTCAACAAGACAGTAATGGAAAGAGCACGAAGTATGTTGAGCAGTGCTGGCTTGGAGGAGAAGTTCTAGGCTGAAGCAGTCTCTATAGCATGTTACTTGGTAAATCATTCTCCTAACTCTACTCTTGTTGAGAAGACACCTTTGGAAGCATGGTCTAGAAAGAAGCCCTCCCTGAGACATATTCATGTCTTTGGTTGTGAGGCATATGCATATGTGCCATTTGAAAAAATATCTAAGTTGGAAAACAAAGCTATGAGGTGTATTTTTATTGGCTATAGCGATGGAATAAAAGGTTACAAGCTTTGGAATCTTGAGACTGAGAAGGTTTTGTACAATAGAAGTGTTATCTTTCATGAGCTGAAATCTTCTACATTGGATCTGCAGTCAAAGAAGAAATCAAAAAATGAAAAGGATGTAGCAGAAATTCCTTCGACACCAGATAAAGAGGAATTGAAAAATCAAAATGTACCTGATACTGAGGAGAGCTCAAGTAGTTCTAAAATTTTTGAAGAAGATGAAGAACCACCTCAGCCTCAGCCTGTGAGGAGGTCAACTCGTGAAAGAAAGCAACCTGATAGGTATGGGTTTTCTTTAATTGAGTCTACTTGTGCCTATGCTTTAATATCTAGCATTGATGAACCTAGGACTATGAAAGAGGCATTCAAAATGCCTGATTCAAACTCTTGGTTGGAAGCCATGAATGAAGAGATGGCATCATTAGAAAAGAATGATACTTGGAGTTTGGTGCCATTGCCTAAAGGAAAAAAATTTGTGGGCTGTAAATGGGTATTCAAAAAGAAAATTGGTCTGGATGGTAGTGTAGAAAAATATAAAGCAAGGCTGGTTGCAAAAGGTTATTCCCAAGTAGAGGGAACTGATTATGGAGAAATTTTTTCTCCTGTAGCTAAGCTGACATCTATCAGATTTCTTTTGTCACTTGCAGCAGCGTATGACTTAGAAATTGAATAGATGGATGTGAAGACAATGTTTCTTCATGGTGATCTTGAAGAAGAAATTTATATTTCCCAACCGGAGCACTTTGTGGAAAAAGGTAAGGAAAAACTGGTTTGCAAGTTAAAGAAATCTTTGTATGGGTTAAAACAGTCTCCTAGAATGTGGTACCAGAAATTTGACACTTTTATTTTGTCATTGGGATTTGTAAGATCAAAATGTGATCATTGTGTATATTACAAAGTTGAAAGTGATTAAGTCCTTATTATTGCTCTCTGTGTTGATGATATGTTGTTCATAGGCAATAGTAAGCTAATGATTTCTGATCTTAAGTCTCAGTTGTCTGAAAAGTTTGAAATGAAAGATCTTGGTGCAGCAAGGTACATTCTAGGAATGGAAATAACCAGGGACAGGAAAAATAGAAAACTTTGGCTAAGTCAAAGTAAGTATATCATGACTGTTCTAGAGATATTTTGTATGACTGAGTGCAAGCAGCTAGTTGTTCCAGTTACACAGGGAACGAAGCTATATGTTGAGGATTGTCAAAAAACTCCTACTGAGATGGAGGACATGACTAGTGTACCTTATGCTAGTGCAATTGGCAGCCTTATGTATGCAGTGGTCTATACAAGGCCAGACATTGCCCAAGCAATGGGAGTTCTTAGTCGGTTTATGGCTAATCCTAGAAGGACACATTGGGATGTGGTGAAGAGAGTGTTTAGATATTTGAAGGGCACTTTAGACTATGCTTCATGTTACCATGATAACTTGGTTGAATCATAGAAGACTCTTAGCATTCGAGGTTATGTGGATTCTTATTGGGCAGGGGACATTGATAGTAGAAGATCCACCAATAGATATGTTTTCATGATGAATGGTGGTAAAGTGAGTTGGATGAGCAAGTGGCAGGCTGTAGTCACTTTGTCCACTACAGAGGTAGAGTACATGGCAGCTACACATGCCTGTAAAGAAGCAATCTGGCTAAAACATTTGTGTTCTAACATTGGTTTTGATGCAAGAAAAATTACAATTTACTGTGACAGTCAGAGTGTTATATGTTTGGTGAAAAATCCTACTTTCCATGCCAGGACGAAACATATAGATGTACAGTATCATTTTGTACGGGATATGGTGGAGGAAGGGAAGGTCTCTTTGGAGAAAGTGGATACTCTGGAGAATGTTGCAAATGCATTGACGAAGCCTGTGAGCACAGACAAATACATGTGGTGTGCCAGTTTGATGGGCCTCTTGGCCCATGAATTTCAGTAGTTTTATTATGCTCTAGATGTGTCAGTAAGATCTTCGTCAAGTGGGAGCTTATTGGAATATGTGCCTCAATTCTTACTGACATGTAACTCCTACAAGGAAAAGTCATTGTGACATTATTCATGTCTGGCTGACTAACTATTTTGAATCTTGTTGAAATGTCCATGTCACCAAGATAGAGGTGATGTCTTGCCGAATGAAGTCCATCGCTATAACATAGAGCATTCGTTGTGACCTTTTTTTGATTGGAGACCTCTGGCCGACAGTATGTTCCTATTAGGTGTTAATGCGGATGTCGAAGTTGCTCAAGCACTCGAGGAGAAGTCCCAACAATTGGAGAATGTCTCACCAATAGCATATGGCTATCGGGGTAACTCAAGGGCATTGAGAAGATCTCTCAGCGACAAATGAAAGGTCACGCTGATGGGAGTTTTCACTTGGTGCCTTCATGGTGACAAAAGACTTCGATATGAAGTCTTGGTGAAGGGTGCCTGGTCTCGCCAACAGGGATGCAACTTAAGTCATCGGTGTAGCTCTTGGCGCATGATGAAACATCTTGGCGAAGTCAAATTTCTTGCCGACTCGGCAAGACATGGGCACTCGGTATGTGGTCTTGGTGAAATACATAAGTCTTGCCGACTGGTGAATGCAGCACTTAGGGTGACTTAAGACCTCGGTATAAGGTTTTGGCAATAAGTCTCGTCGACTCTTCAATGCTTTGATGTGACATGTTCGGCCGGTGTAAGGTCTTAGCGAAAGACTTAAGTCTTGCCGACTCGGTAAGACTTGGATGAACTCGGTGTAAAGTCTCGATGAAAGATGAATGTCTTGTCGACTGTCAGGTGCTTCGGTAAAACTTGCGGAGACCTGGTGAAACATCTTGGGTAATGGAAAGTTTTTCCGATAGCGGTATGAAGACTTTGTGGCATCGGGGAGACACTGTTAGTGTCTCATCGATATTCCAAAAAAGTTGAATGCCCTTGACCAATTTGACCATCCTATGTGGAGCCTCGTGGACCAATCAAAGGAAGTGATTTCAAATGGGTGGCAGTTTGCAACTATTGTGACACTAAAGCTGAACAGCATGCAAGGAAAAATCAATTGCTCAAGAGGAAACTTTCTGCGATGGGGCAATGGCGGATAAGGATGAATAGAAGGAAAAAATCAGAGTGTGATAAGATTTAAAGGATCGATTCTGATTTGAATGGATGATGAGTTAGATTGGATTGATGTGAGAATTTCTGTAACTGGATGAATAGTGAATGAAGCTACTGTAAACTAATACTAGAGAGTTGTATCTCTAATTGTATGTAATTGTTGTTACTATAATACAAAGCAATTCAGCTTGGTGTGGTGGGTTTTTTCCTGAAAGGGTTTCCCACGTAAATCTGTTGTTCATTGTCTTTGAGTATCTTCTCTATTTCTGCAAATATTTCATGTGTGTCTTAATTGGATTGAAATTAGAAAAATTAAAATTAATGTCTGCTTACTTCCCTATGGTTTTGACGTTACGAAAGTTGTTTCCGTACCATTGCTTTCCTTACAAAAACTACTCCATGTAGCTCATTTTTAACAACCACCTCCTTATAAAAAGAAATTACCAAGATTTATTTACCATGTAGTTAATAATTAACATCATAAGTAAAATGAGGTATGAAATTTTTATTTTAAAAAATGGAATATGCAACTGCATAACTGAATACACATGGATATATCATATCATCTAATCATACTTTTCAAACTAAAAAGAGTACTCATCTTTTACTTTTTGCATTTCAACATAAATGATTTCATTTAAGTAAGATTTATCAACAACATAAATAATCTAGGTCAAAGATCCCATATCTGGGTACTTTATGTCTTCCAAGACTCAACATGTCATCTGCAAGAGGGAGAGAATCACCTAGGTTCTTTACCTCCAACCATGGACCAGCGATCCCTTGCACACCTTCCTAACTAGAAGTGGCCCTACCCTTGAACAAAGGGTACAGTTAAGAACCCTCTTAGTTTTTCCATCTAAGCTCTGATGTTGTGCCCTACTTAACAAATACTATCAAACAACTATGGATACCTTCCAACTATGTAAGACATATCTAATTAGTTAAGAAATCTAGTTGATTGTGAGCAAACAAGTACATACGAAGACTATTGCACTCACTTTGGCTAAAGTATTTAAACTAGGTTCAAACATTAGTTGAGTAGAGTTGTTCATTCACCCACCTCTACTCAGCTTGGAGTACCATATCTAACCTAGGATTAACTTGAACTGACTATTTGACCCAAGAATAATCACAAAAAATAATTTTAATCAAAACCACTTTACTTTCTAGTCATAAATCGATTGAGTTGGTTTAGTTTTACTCTTACTTCAAACTCCCGAGCTACTCAATGTAACTATTTGGTCCTAGCAACTGCTATTAGTTTGAATTATACTAAATTAAGAGAGTGTCTACTCTCAGAATTTTGACTCAAGGTATTCCTGTTGCACAGGTAGCTTTCATTGCACCAAAAGATCAACCTATTAATTCCCGATACAGTCATTGGATTTATACAAAATCCAAGATCCATAGGAGGTAGTTAAACCATGTCACAAAGCTCGAGCATCGTGCTAGCCCATTTCAAGGAGACCAACAGTTGTTGGAACACAACAATCTATTGAGAGGAGGGGTGAATCAGTAGATAATAAAATTTTAACTCTTTAACCTTTAGAGCAGACTAATTCATTAAACACTTAGTGTGCAGATGAAACATGAAATGTAGAAATTTAAACAAGCACACAAACTAACAACCCATATCACAATATGTACATGGAAAACCCAAGTTGGGAAAAACCACGATGAGAAAATGCTACTAGGAGCTACTGTCCTAATCCAGCCTCACAAGGAGACCTTATGTTACAACTTTCAAGGGCACCAAACCTAAGGAGACACCAATCCCCTAAATTGAGCACCAACTCATTTATCTGATGGTACCAACCTATTAGATTTAAAACTTGATTGATTATTACAATTTTTTCATTAAGAACACAATCCTATGTTACAGCTTACTATGCAACTACTCAAAAAAAATTATCTCTCAACAACTCACTTTTTTTCTTTGCACTCCACTAGCTCAGCTCTATTCTTCTCCTTCTTCTTTAGTGCATTCTTGTTCCACCTCAATGCACTCTTATACTCCTTTTATAACTCCCGTTTTCCTTTCAATGTATTATTTGTCAGCCTCTAGAGCTTAGAATCTCTCCTACATTGTACACACTCTTCTCTCTTCTACCCATAGTTACATCTCTTAGACAATCTTCTCATCAAATGTTTTGTGTAGTTACTAACTGATGATGATTTCCTCAAGATTCTCCACCACCTACAAATCTATTGTTAGGATTCAGAATATCTTCTCCACTATCATTCAACTACATTGAGTCGCACAACATTAACTATGGTACAGAGAATTTTACTCCATTTTCTCTATGTCAAACCCTAGAATAGGATATGCATTTAATGTATTCTTCTAATCATTCGATCTAATTGTAGATAAGGGAAAAATCAGATTTAATGTTTAATGAAAACAATAAACTAATTAGATCTTATCATGTACAATAGAGTACGAAATAATACGAAAATCACAATAAACAGCACAAATGCAAACCGATCTCCGCGCTGATTCGATTTATCTCCATTGCTCTTCTCCACCTGCATGAGAATGCGAGATTTTGAAGGGTTGACAATGGAGGAATGTTGAGTGCTCATTCCTGTAGCATAACGACTTGACGATGAAAATGGAAAATGGAGAGAATGATAGATAAAGACAAAAGACTGATTTTGACAAAGTCTAGATGCTAGATGATCAACCCCCTAAATGGATTGTGAGAGGTCGTATTTATAGAGCCGTGACGTTGATGAAGATAAGATTTGACAAGATTTGACAAGGATTTGATTTTTGATAAAAGAGGAAAAACGACGAGATGAGATAAGATGTCAAAAAAGATAGAAAAATTTCATTTCCTGTTTTAAAGGAAATAAATCTTGAAAAAGATGAGAAGGATAATTGATGAATTATCTAATTAAATCAATTAATTAGATATGCATGAGTTTCAATTTTGGAAAGAAAGCGAGAAGATATTTTTAGGATTTTATTAATTAAATAAATTTTAGATTTATTTAATTAACATTGAATTTATGATTTCATTAATTAAATAATATAACTTATTTAATTAACCTTATAAATGATTTAATTAAATAAATAATATAAATTATTTAATTAACATTAGAGGAAGGTAATAAATGAAATTAGTCAAATAAATATGATTTATTTAACTAATTAGATGATGACATGGGTATCTAGGGCAAAACATGCTAGAAGATGTCTAAATGATGAAATGCTGAGATAGGTGTTGCAAGAGGACAATTTTGGGTGTCTACATTTTGCCCCTCTTTGAGATTATGTTCGAGATGATGCAATTTGTGTCGAGTAACATCATTTCAAAGAAACTAAGGTATGGATAGAGGAAAATGGATAATGATATCAGAATATGATGATGCCCCCTCGAGAGGATAGGTGGGTTGAACAAACACGGGTGGGCTCTCGAAATGAAAGGGTTGGGTCAAGAACTAAAGATGAAGGAATGGATGATACATTATGCTGCAATGAAAGATGAGCAACCATGATGTTTGATATAGCACTAGATGTTATGCACCAAGATATAAGGACCAAGGTGACGATGTGTCTCGTGCCCCAGCATAATACAACTTTGTCTAGACGTATGAGGAAGTAGACTTAGAGCATTAAAGTCCTAATGCACAAAAGGTATTATGTGACCTTAGATGCAAAGGATAATGCAAAAAGATATTCCAACACACACAAGATATGAATATTAGCTAGAATGATATGGATTTGATACAAATGCAAGATAAAATGATAACACACACAAGCAAGCAAGAAAGCATGCACAAATGATACAAAAACAAACAAGGTATTGCCCCTGTCAAGTTGTAAACCGTTGATTGATTGACTAATTTTGATTGATGATGATAGTGTTGTCATTGCGGGGAGTGACATATCCCTAGATCAACACAAGGATGATTAATAATTGACTGATTGACTTTGATTGATTGGGTTTACAACAAGATAAGGATCAAGACCAAAGAATGTGATTGGATAACTTGACAAGATTGATTGTCTTGATTGATATGGATTAAGGATTGGCTTGCATTTGAATTATTGCTTGAATTTTTGTTGGCTATTTGATTTTTTTGGATTTTTGAAAAATGTTTTGAATTTTTTTTTTTTGGACTTTTGGAATGTTTTGATTTTTTTTGGAAAATTTTGACATGTTTTGACTTGTTTTGGACTTTTGACATGTTTTGAGGTGTCAAAGGATGAAAATTTGAATAGCCTTTGTGCTAGATACCAATGACAAGGGAAAACCAAGTCTAGGTGCAAGGGTGGGTGATGGGATAAGGGATAAAAGGCTCATGATAGATAAATGGATGGTATGGATGTATGCATCATAAGACAGCAAGGATGTGATCTCCAAAGACTATGTCGCATAGGAATAACATGCCCCATTCTAGGTACAAGACTTAGGATTTTTCTGGACAAAATTTATGACAATAGGATAATGACATGATTGGTTTAGATAGATGAGGTATGTCAAGAGATACTCAAAGCATGTTTCAACCTTTGCCCCTATATCTTCATCAAGATCAAAAGAAGAAGGGTAGATGGTGGTAGGTAGGATGAACATTATATGACATGAAAATGATAGGTTGGATAGATAAGACATTGTGCCCCAAGTGTAAGTGTCATAGAAGATCAACCTACACATGATGCCTGTTTGCCAGGTTTTCATCATGGTACTTATCCAGGGTGCCTGTTTACCAGGTTTTCACCATTGGATGAAGGGATTTATCTTTACTTTTATTTTTTTATTTGTCTTTTTATTTTGACTTTTTGACTTTTTGACTTTTGGATAGGAGGGACTCAAGTGTCCAGTTGCATGAAAGGTGATAGTCCCACGAGGATAGCTATCATTGCATGGACCATGTCAAATGTCATTATGCTCATAGATGTTGGTAAGGGATGACATGAAAGGGAGATGGAGTAGGTAGATGATGGATTATGATGTGGATTATGGAGGACAATAATGGATTATGATGTAGATTATGTCAGGAATATGATAGGGATTATATGGGACTTATGGAAAAGATGAATGGGGAGGCTTAGCCAAAAGCATGGACCATAGGATGATGATGGGGGAGATATGTAGGATAATGAGTGAAGGATGAGTAGAAGGAGTTATGTGGAATTGGTGTGAAATGGAAAGGAACCATGACCAATGGTTGCACACATTGTGATAAACATTGAAGCTTTTGATGGGAAGGTGGTGTAGGAAGCAATGGAGATGTTTTCTTAGGAGATGGTGGATGAAGTGCCTTAGGTACCCACATAGACTTGATATTTGTATGATATTTGTTTGGCTTGTGGGATGGAATATAATATTTTTGAATGGAATGTGCATTTTGGATGGGAGGGGATGGTTGGGATTTTTGTGATGTGGATGCCTCATTTGACTTGACTTCTTTTTGCTTAGGTACCCAAACCATTTTGTTTTTAGACTTTTCTTTTGAAGGTATGGGCTTATATAGCTTTTTAGATGTACTTGGCTTTGACTTTTTGAAATTGTATTCTAAGGCATTAAGACCTTTAGAATTTTTGACTTTATAAATAGAGGCATCCAAATTTTTATTTTTGAATCCCATGGGGTGGATGGAATGAGTGGAAGCTTTATGTCTACAGAATGTGTGCATTTGTTGGTCATGACTAGGATATTTAGGGTATTTATGAATGATTGGATAAGAGGATTGGATGGTAGGAATATTAGGTGTTGGGAGTAATGGGGGTAAAGTAGATGGAGGGATATTAGGAGTTGGATGTAAAGGTGGAAAAGTGGATGATGGGAGGTGTATGGTCACATGCTTTGACATTTGTGATGATGGAGGAGGGATGGCAATAAATGTTTTAGGTGTATGATAGGCTTCATGATGGAAAGTGGACTAGGGATGCATGGAGGAAATACCAAATATCTTGGAGATTGGTGTCCTTGAGGTGTATGCCCAAGGCCATAAGAGCATGGAGGGACTTTGACATGGATGGGCTCCAAAATATCTTGTTCATGAAGGCCTAAACCTTTACCTTGGTGGTTCATAGTTTGGAGTGTGCAATGGAAAATAGGACTAGGTGTAGGTGAAACACTAGACATGATTTCTTTATTGGATGGAGAAGATAATGGTTGTTGTTGTTCGAAGGAGGAACATTCATGAATGAGGGTAGAAAGACCAATAAGAGATGATGGAGGACTTGCAATGGGGTCGATAGTGGGTGATGGAGGACTTGCATTAGGATCTTGATTAGCATTGTGTTCACTTAGATCCAAAGTATTTGTTTGATCTTCTATGTGTGCTTGGGAGGCACTTGTGTCATCAAGGGAAGTGGATTTTGATGGATCATAGATAGGACTAGGTGAAGGTGAATTTGGAATATCTTTCTCATGGATGGGTATAGGATCAAGTTGCTCATGGATAGGCTCTTCATCATTATGGACATCATCTTGATCATAAAAATGATATAGATTATGGATGGGTTGGATGAAAATGATTTGATCATGATTAGGACTAGGGCTTGATGTTTCCACATGCTTGGGATTGGGCTCTTGATATAACTCTTGTGTTACTTGAATGTAAGTTGAAGGG
>VDFB02026320.1:131641091-131657165 GCA_007258455.2 Sequoia sempervirens | reverse complement strand
TTTTCTACCAAACCTAACTCCTATGCATCTTTCAACCTAAGGCATCAAAAATATTCACCAATATTCATCCCCTTTTCTCCTAAAACTTCAAGAAAACAAAACACATGTCTACCCTTATTCCACCAGGTTTAAGGTTTATTCAATAGTGGAATGAGGGGAAATCCAAATTTTCTATCAAAACTCATAAAAATGAGGGTTTCAACTAGTTTTTAGTAAATCTACTCTAACTTCCTCAAATCTTAATGAAATCAAATGAAACAAAAAATAGTAGTTATAAGATTAAATTCCACATCAAATTCAATGAAACTCAAACCATTTCTAGGTTGTACAAGTCATTGTAGCAGCAAATTATGCTTTAAAAATATAGAAAAATAGTGTTTTATTGATGTTCAATCTTCAAAATGATCTCCAAAACCTTGTCTTCGACTTCACAAGGCTTATTTAAGCTTTTAAAAACCCAAATAAACTAAATAAAACTTACTTTCAACTTCTCAACCTTTCAACTTCCTCAAAAATGCAAAATTGCAAAGTTTTGACAATTTTTGTAATTTTTTGCAAAATTTGATAACTTATCCCACTTGACACACCAAACCACCTAATAACCTAAATTGACTCCAAAAACATCACAAATGGTATTAAAAGACCTTATTACACACAAAATCATGACTTAAACACAAAAACACCAAAATGTTTAACATTTTGCAACTTTTCCACATTAAGACCTATGGTGCTCTGCACCAGACATTACAATCCTCCCTCCCCAAAATTTATTGTTCCCAAGAAATTACAAGTTTGGATGCTACAATATATACTCATTATCCCAAGTGGAATCCTTGATTGGTAGATTCTTCCATTTGACTAGGTATTCTTTGATGTTCTTTTTCCTCAATGTACACTTTCTTAAATATATCACTACTTCAGGAAGTAACATAAACTTCCCTTCCTCATCCAATGGAGGTAAATTTGTAGAAGAAAAAAAATTATGTCCAAGCTCCTTTTTGAGGTGTGACACATGGAAGACATTATACACCTCGATACTCTTTGGTAGCTCCAATGAATAAGCCACTTATCCAATCCTTTGGAGACTTTGAATGGTCCATATAAATATGGATTCAACTTATTTTCTCCACTCTTCTTTAGAGTAGACTACCTACAGGCTTGAAGTATCAGATAAACCATGTCTCTAACCTCAAATACATGCTCAATATGGTGTTGATCAACATTAAAAAATTTGTTGATTTTTGGCAACATGCTAGAGGTTGTCCTTCAAGGATTTCAAAATGTCTTGATTTTGCTGCAATAAATCCTTGGATTGGGGAGCTCTATTATCACCAAATAGTAAGTTGATGAAGTTGGGAGCTTCATATCCATACAAGGCCATGAATGGAAACATCTTGATTGACATATGATATGAAGAATTGTAATGATATTCACCCAAATGGAGCAATCTCACCCAAGCTTTTTGTTGGCCCCTAACACATAGTTCTTGAGATGCCATTCAAGCCATTTGTTAATGATCTCAATTTTCCCATAAATTTGTTGTGGGTGATAACTAGTGCTTGGGGTAAGCACAATACCACTCAATCTAAATACCTCCTACCAAAACATGTTTAGGAACTTGTCCCTATCACTCAATATTTTTGGGAAACTCATGAAACTTGAATACTTCTATGAACAAGTCAAAAAATTGAGCTATTTTAAATACTATATAAATAGGAAAGAAATGTGCAAATATAGTTAATCTATCAACAATAACCAAAATACAATCCCTCCCTTGCACCTTACGAGAGCTCGTGATGAAATCCATGGAAATACTTTCCCATTTTTTATTGGGAATATGCAAGGATTACAACAAGCCTACAGGAAAAGTATGCCCATTATTGTTCTATTGAGAGATTTTAAATTCTTTGACATATCTAAGGAAATAATCCTTGAGACCCTTTCATATGAACCTCTTTTGAATCTGTTTGTAAGTCTTAAAGTAACCTTGATGACTAGTCAAGGGAATGTCATGGAAATCTAAAGAACCTTCATCTTGAGCTTAGATTTTGGCACCAAGAAGATCCTTTATTTGTATAAGATCAATTCGTTCACCACCTTATACCTTTCATCTTGCAAGCTATCTTTAACATACTAGGGCTAAAGGAATTTTTGGAATATTGTGCAAGGATTTGCTCTTTCCAATCAGTAGTAATCTCTACCATAGAACTCAAATGTGGCCTTCTTGGAAAGGCATCAACTATAATATTATTCTTCCCCTTAACATTTTTTATGTCAAAATCATAAGCTTGTAGCTTATTGACCTACTTCTATTGTGTGTCATTGAGTTCTTTCTAGTGTAGGAAATGCTTGAGGCTATTATGATCGATATTCATAATGAACTTTCCACCAATCAAATATTGCCTAAATTTATCCAATGTGTGCTTTCTTACAAGCATCTCCTTATCATAAATGGAATATTTCCTTTCCACACCCCTCAACTTTTTTCTTTCAAAAACAATTTAGTGCTTGACCCGCATTAGAAGAACACCTATTCCTTCTCCCAAGGCATCACACTAAATCTCAAAGGGCTTGAAGAAGTTTGGTATGGCCACAATGGGACATGAATTCACAATTTTCTTGAACTGATCAAAATATTTTTAGGCTACATCTGACCATACAAATTCCCCCTTTTTGGTAAGGTCTATGAGAGGAGTAACCAACTTAGAATAACCCTTCACAAATATTTTGTAGAAGCCACAAAGACCCAAAAACCCCTTCAATTGAGGTTTTATGATGGTGGCCAATCCAAAATAGCCTTAATCTTCTCTTGATCCACACTAACTCTCTTTGATTTGATCACATGACCAAGATACAAGAGTTTGGTCATACCAAACTCACATTTGGACTCCTTGGAAAATAATGATTCGGCCTTAAGAATGCTCAAAACCTCCTCCAAATGTTTCATGTGCTCTTCCCATGACTTATTGTAAATCAAGATGTCATCAAAGAAGATCAAAAAAAAATTCCTTAACTACTTATTGAACACCTGATTCATACAAGATTGAAAGCTAGTGGGAGCATTAGTTAAGTTGAAAGGCATAACTAAAAACTCATAATGCCCAAAATGGAATTTGAAAGCAATCTCCTCAATGTCTTCTTCTTGAACTCTAATCTAATGATAACAATCTCAAGTCTATTTTTGAGAAGAAAACTACTCCATGTAGCTCATTTTTAACAACCACCTCCTTATAAAAAGAAATTACCAAGATTTATTTACCATGTAGTTAATAATTAACATCATAAGTAAAATGAGGTATGAAATTTTTATTTTAAAAAATGGAATATGCAACTGCATAACTGAATACACATGGATATATCATATCATCTAATCATACTTTTCAAACTAAAAAGAGTACTCATCTTTTACTTTTTGCATTTCAACATAAATGATTTCATTTAAGTAAGATTTATCAACAACATAAATAATCTAGGTCAAAGATCCCATATCTGGGTACTTTATGTCTTCCAAGACTCAACATGTCATCTGCAAGAGGGAGAGAATCACCTAGGTTCTTTACCTCCAACCATGGACCAGCGATCCCTTGCACACCTTCCTAACTAGAAGTGGCCCTACCCTTGAACAAAGGGTACAGTTAAGAACCCTCTTAGTTTTTCCATCTAAGCTCTGATGTTGTGCCCTACTTAACAAATACTATCAAACAACTATGGATACCTTCCAACTATGTAAGACATATCTAATTAGTTAAGAAATCTAGTTGATTGTGAGCAAACAAGTACATACGAAGACTATTGCACTCACTTTGGCTAAAGTATTTAAACTAGGTTCAAACATTAGTTGAGTAGAGTTGTTCATTCACCCACCTCTACTCAGCTTGGAGTACCATATCTAACCTAGGATTAACTTGAACTGACTATTTGACCCAAGAATAATCACAAAAAATAATTTTAATCAAAACCACTTTACTTTCTAGTCATAAATCGATTGAGTTGGTTTAGTTTTACTCTTACTTCAAACTCCCGAGCTACTCAATGTAACTATTTGGTCCTAGCAACTGCTATTAGTTTGAATTATACTAAATTAAGAGAGTGTCTACTCTCAGAATTTTGACTCAAGGTATTCCTGTTGCACAGGTAGCTTTCATTGCACCAAAAGATCAACCTATTAATTCCCGATACAGTCATTGGATTTATACAAAATCCAAGATCCATAGGAGGTAGTTAAACCATGTCACAAAGCTCGAGCATCGTGCTAGCCCATTTCAAGGAGACCAACAGTTGTTGGAACACAACAATCTATTGAGAGGAGGGGTGAATCAGTAGATAATAAAATTTTAACTCTTTAACCTTTAGAGCAGACTAATTCATTAAACACTTAGTGTGCAGATGAAACATGAAATGTAGAAATTTAAACAAGCACACAAACTAACAACCCATATCACAATATGTACATGGAAAACCCAAGTTGGGAAAAACCACGATGAGAAAATGCTACTAGGAGCTACTGTCCTAATCCAGCCTCACAAGGAGACCTTATGTTACAACTTTCAAGGGCACCAAACCTAAGGAGACACCAATCCCCTAAATTGAGCACCAACTCATTTATCTGATGGTACCAACCTATTAGATTTAAAACTTGATTGATTATTACAATTTTTTCATTAAGAACACAATCCTATGTTACAGCTTACTATGCAACTACTCAAAAAAAATTATCTCTCAACAACTCACTTTTTTTCTTTGCACTCCACTAGCTCAGCTCTATTCTTCTCCTTCTTCTTTAGTGCATTCTTGTTCCACCTCAATGCACTCTTATACTCCTTTTATAACTCCCGTTTTCCTTTCAATGTATTATTTGTCAGCCTCTAGAGCTTAGAATCTCTCCTACATTGTACACACTCTTCTCTCTTCTACCCATAGTTACATCTCTTAGACAATCTTCTCATCAAATGTTTTGTGTAGTTACTAACTGATGATGATTTCCTCAAGATTCTCCACCACCTACAAATCTATTGTTAGGATTCAGAATATCTTCTCCACTATCATTCAACTACATTGAGTCGCACAACATTAACTATGGTACAGAGAATTTTACTCCATTTTCTCTATGTCAAACCCTAGAATAGGATATGCATTTAATGTATTCTTCTAATCATTCGATCTAATCTCGATCCTTGCCTCTATAGACATCTATACCACCACTTTGTGCATCAAAACTCATTACAACTATCATTGATGTAGGTGGAACATTTAATTCTCACCTTTGTGTCAGTTTGCAAGTGAAACCATATTTACACGAACTTAGCCATTATTGATCTTCACTTTTAAATTTGAATTGTTGATCAATAGTCTTCGCACCATGATATTGTGTTCTTCATTCACCATCACATCTTTAAAACATGACCGTCAGATAAATGGACTTTAAATCTCCATTGTTGATTTCACTTCCTTTGAAACCACACCCATCGTATATCATCATACCACTCATGAAATTCACATTCATTTCTGCAATGTGAAGAAACATAGCAATCACCATCTAATCGCATACCTTTGAATCTGCACTGTTCATCACACATCATGCTTCGTTGTTATGCATATGTATTTATTTCTCCATTAGCAATCACTATTGAATCAACTATCAAAAAATCTACAGTGCCACCCACTATCCTGCTAGCACAAAAAATGGGCCCACAAAATCTATGTGGGCTAGTAGGCTTATGCCATGTGTCTGTCTTTGATGTCATCTTCCACTATCGTTCAGCCCTCATCGCCCATTGCTGAAAAAAATAAATCGCTTCACTTCACAATAGCAATGTGAAGCGATCAGGCGATATAATGCCACATGTCACTGGTCCCACTAAAGCTTTTCCCTCCATTTATCGTGCACCATCCTATCAAAGCTTGTTTGATCTCCATTGTTCCCTACTTCCCCGCGAGGCTTAGTCGAGACCCACCACAAACACAATGGGTTTTCGGGAACTATTGGATCAACTTGATCACGACTATTTAACATACTTCATTACTCATCACTGATCTTCAAGCAAAATTCATTGACGTTTTCGTGATGTATGGAACTATAGTGATAGTTGTTGGATTGCCTTTCATTTGATATCCATCGTTGATTGGTTGTCATCTCCATGTCAAAGATACTCAAGAAACTATCTCTTTGAGAACACACTATCACTATGATGTTGTTTATTGCTACTTCAAAGTGACTCCAATGTTACTCCCTTCGATAAGGCGCTTTCTCTCTGAGCTGCTAGAGATGTATATCCTTTAAGTGTTAGGTATAAGGGCTAGTCAACCTCATGACTTCAACAACATAAGTGATAACTTATGTGACCAGTTACCTATTATTGACACTCAACAACAAATTAGAAGATCTATTAAGGTTCCATGACTAAACTCCTAGGGTATAAATACAAAACCCTAACTTAGGTCGAGAGCACACATAAATCAATTTTGAGCATAAACTTCAGCCTCTGGACCTACAAAATACATTTCTAAGAAGCTCTTAAAAAACCCACATCGAATCTGGCACCTAATTTTTATCAAATACCTAGAAGCAACTATTGTAGAAAGATGATAAAAAAATTTCATTTATGTAACATGTTGAGCAAATTTTGCAAAACTTTGATCAATTTTCTCTTCTACACCAACAATCAATTCACATACTTTCAGAACCAGACCCTCAACATACCTTATCTCTCCTCAATGCCAACACACTCTTCATACAGGATCAATTCCATCTCATTCTTGATCCCCTTTTGACATCAATGGAAAAAATATGCTTTAACAATCTCCCCTTTTTTCATTGATGGAAAAACTAAATTCTCATACCAATCAACTAATTGATCTAATACCAATTGAAGTATGTAACATTAAGCTTTGTACCAAATGAACTACTTAGGCAATTTACTCACATTTCTCCCCATGCTCACCATTCTCTTATTTTGAGAATTTGTGACATTTCTCCCCCTTTGACATCAATGGAAAAGAGGAGACTCCCCCTAATTGTATACTCCCCCTTTGACAAGCAATGCAAAGAGAAAGTGGGAATCTTGGATCATGCAACCATCAAGTCATTATAAATTTGTAAAACCATTGTTACCTAACTTGATCTATCATTTCCATTTCTAGGGATGAATTAAGTAACAATTAGGCTCCCCCTGGACCCATGCCCTATCACTAGTGTCTAGTGATATGATTTGGGAGAAACAAATCCCAAATTTTTCCTTAGATGTTCAAATTGTTCCTTTGGAAGAGGCTTGGTGAAAATGTCAGCTATCTATTATTTGGTTGGAACATACTCCATGTTGACCTCCTTATCCGCAACCTCTCTCTAATAAAGTGATATTTGATGGATATGTGCTTTGTTCTAGAATGCATCACTAGATTCTTTGAGATGTTTATGGAACTTGAATTATCACAAAGAATTGAGATAGGTTATTTTTATTCTACCTTGATGTCCTTAAGTGTCTGCTTCATCCGTAGGACTTGAGTACAAGTTGTTGTGGCTACATACTCTACTTCTATAGTGGATAGAGTGACTAATTTTTTTTTCTTGCTCATCCAGGAAACTAACTTGTTTCCCAAGAAGAATTCTCCACCACTAGTGCTTTTCCTATCATCTACACTTCCTACCCAATCATAATCTATATATGTTGTTAAGGAAAAATCCTTGCTCTTCGGGTACCATATCCCATAGTCAACAGTGCTCTTGATGTATCTAAAAAGTCTTTTCACTACGTTGACATGATATTCTTTTGGTGCAGCTTGAAACCTTGCCACTAAACATATGGATTGCATAATATCTAGCCTTGATGTAGTTAAATATAGCAAGCTTCCAATCATTGACCTATACATTGTCTAATTTTCCTCTAGTGATTCATCATATTTACTCAATTTACAGCTAATTATCATGGGGGTACTAACTGGTCTACTATCTTCCATGCCAAACATCTTGAGCATCTCCTTAGCATATTTAGTTTTAGATATGAATATTCCATTATCATTTTGTACAATTTGTAATCCAAGGAAAAATGACAACTCCCCTAACATTGACATCTCAAACTCATCTTGCATATGTGTAGTAAATATCTTACACATTCTATCATTGCTACCTCCAAAAATAATGTCATCTGCATATACAACAACAATAATCATATTCTCACCTTCTAATTTAAAGTATAGATTACTATTTGTACATCCTTTATTGAATCCTTGTTTTTGCAAGTACTGTTCTAATCTAGAATACCATGCCCTTGGTGCTTGCTTTAGACCATACAACACTTTCCTTAATCTGCACACATAATCATCATCCTCTGATAATTGAAAACCTTCTAGTTGTTCTATGTAAACTTTCTCTTCTAGGTTTCCATTCAAAAATGTATATATGACATCCAGCTAATACACTTTAAATCCTTTATATACTGAAAATGCAAGAAACATTCTAATTTCTTCTAGTTTTTCCACTAGTGCAATTTTTTCTTAAAATTCAATGCCTTCAACTTGTGCATACCCATTGCATAGTAATCTTTCCTTATTTCTTACTACAGTTCCATCTTCATTCAGCTTGTTTCTAAACACCCATTTTTTACCAATTACATTTTTTCTTCGGGGTCTAGGAACCAATTCCCATGTTTTGTTATTTTCAATCTGGTTTAACTCCTCTTCCATTGCTTCTATCCAACTCTCATCATTGTTAGCTTCAATAAAAAAAAATTGGTTCAATCTAAGATAGGAGAGAAAACATTACTTGTTATTTGTTCTCTACAAATCTCCTTCTGGTTTGGACTCCTTCATTTTTATCTCCAATTATCTAATATGTTAGATGATCTTTTTGAACATACTTTGTAGGGGCCTTCTCAACATCAACCTCCTTAGATTCTTCTTCATCATTTTCCGCATTGTCTTCATAATTTGAATCACCCTCAAAATTATTCTAATCAAATTTGATATGTTTCATACTTTCATCAATCTTGACATTGATGATTTCCACAATCTTATCCAATCTTTTGTTATAGCATTTATATGCTTTGCTTTGGGTGGAATACCCTAAAAATATTCCTTCATCACTTCTTGATTCAAACTTTCCTAAGTTTTTCATCTTCTCTTTTGATGTAACACTTACTGCCAAGTACTTTGAAGTACTTCACAGATGCAGGTCTACCATACCATAACTCATAGAGGGTACTATCACTATGTACTCTAATTTGAACTCCATTCAGAATGTATATTGTAGTATGTACTACTTCTCTCCAAAACATATCAATTAATCTAACCTCTTTCAACATTGTTCTAGCCATATCTTGCACAACTCTATTCTTTGTTTCTACAAATCCATTCTACTATGGAGTTCTTGGTGTTGATTATTGTCTCCTAATTCCATGTGCCTCAAAATATTCAAAAAATTCACTTGATGTGAATTCTCCTCCTCTATCTGACCTTAAGCATTTGATCCTTCTACCTATCTCCTTTTCAACCATCTATCTGAATATCTTAAATCTCTCAAATGTTTGTGACTTGTCTCTCAAGAATGTCACCCATGTCATTCTCATGTAGTCATCAACTAGCAGCATAAAGAACCTTTCTCCTTTCAATCCCCTTTTTCTTATGGGTCCACACAAATCAGTATGAACTAGTTGTAAAGGATTAGTAGTTGAATACTCCTTAGTTGGAAAACTAGCCTTTGTTTTCTTTCCCTGCTAACATTCTTTGCATATGACATTTGCAGGCTTAGTTACTTTAGGCATGTGTCTAACCAGACCTCTTGAACTTACTTTTAATAATCAAAGTTTATATACCCTAATCTTCTATGCCATAACCAACTTTCATCAAATTTTCCTATCAAGCAGCTCTAACCTTTTACTTTAGAAAGCTTGTAAAGATTGTTTTCAGTTATCAATCCTTGTGCAAATATCTTTCCATTCTTTCTGATTTTACAAGCTTCTAAATCAAATGTGATTTATAACCATTGTCACACATTGGGCTCACACTTAACAAATTGTGCTTCAATCCTTCAACATACCAAACATCTTTTGTGGGGTTTTTACCATCTAGGCTTAAGATGCCTTTACCACATATCTTGACTGCAGTGTTATCACCCAAACTCATAGATCCTCTAGTACATTTCTTGAGCTTGATGAATTTACTTTTTTCTCCAGTAATGTGCTTGGAGCAGCCACTATCTATCACCCATATATTTTTCTTTTTGGCATGCAGGGTTGTCTGTGCAATCATTGATTGTGTGAAGCTTTCTCCCTTTTCTTTCCACACCTTCTTAGTTTTCATTTCTATCTTTTCTTCCTTATCTTACTTATTTTCAAATTCTTTGTTTGACTTAGGAGGTAAAACTTTCTTTTTCTCATTCTTAACATTTGGTCTTGTAAACTTTGTTCTACAATTTTTAACTATATGACCAAATTTATTACAGTTATAACAAGTTATATTCATATCAAGTAAAGGAGCAAATGGATTTTTGCATTCATAGTTTTCACTCCTTTTAGGAATGACTCTACATTCTCTAGCCCTATGACCAAATTGATTACATGTATAGCAATATCCATAGAAATATGAAGAATATCTAGTCATAGCATTTTATGTTGGATGAGGGGATCTTTTTTGCATCTTCCTTCTGGTGTCTCTTACCCAAGTGAATCCATCAATATCAGTCCTTTTGTACTTCTACTTTTTCTTCTAGTGATTAGGATTTGATTGGTTATCCTTCTTGTCTTTAGTAGGCTTCTTTTCTTCTTTATTTTTCTCTACCTTTGCAAATTTCTCATTACAATCACTTCCTTTGCCATCACTTTCATTGATAGACTTGGAATTTTCTTCTGCCCTAAATCTTTCATATAATTTTACAGAAGCATCAACAAAAGATATTTTCCCTTTCTCCAAACCTAAACCTGATTTCTCTTTGGCTGTGGGCTTTGGGGTACTCAATAACTCATCTAAAATATTTGAGCCAATTTTTAGCTTGAGTCCTTTCTCTATTTGTTCTTTTCCCTTTTCCAAATCTCTTCTTAGAGAAAAAATCTCTCCCTCAAGCCTCATACATTTTTCAACTTCATATTGTAGCTTAGATTGAATTACATCTTTTGCTCTCTTGGCTTCCTTTAGTCATAACTTCAACTCTACAACATACTGAGTAGATTCTTCTAGATCCTTTATTTTTTTGACTCTTTATGTGCAAGTTTCTTTTGCTTATTGTTCTCCCTTTTTAACTTCTCAATCTCATCTCTAAGATCATCAATCTCATCTAGAGAATAGATGATTTCTCCTTCTAGGTCAACCACTTCTTCACCTTCTTCATGAAGATGCTCTACCTTTTCATTTTTCTACTCCTTGGAGTCTTTTTCCATGAAGAGAAACTCATTTTCTCTCACAAAAAAAGCACAGATCTATTCATTGTATGAGCTATTGCAGTCATCTGATACATCACTATCCTCTTGGATGTATAGGCTTTTCTTTTTCTTCTAAAAATTCCTTCTCTTAGGATAGTAGGATTTCTTTATCTTATCATCTACCTCTTTTTCAGAGTTTCTTTTTTATTGTAGGGACGTTTATCAATGAAATGACCTACTTTACCACATTCAAAGAATTTAAAGGGAAACTTACCTTTGTATTTTCTAGATCCTCTTCTTAGTCTTGTGATGAAATTTTTATCTTCTTCATTAGTCTCATCATTCTAAGATGGGATCATCTCTACCTTTTCTTTCTTGGGAGATACATCATTTTCCTTGTTAACAATCTTGAAGGCGGCTTCTTTCCTATATGGTTCTTCATCTCTCATCCTCATCTCATATTCTATGAATATACCATGTAGCTCATTTAGATTAAGTTTGTCTATTTCTCTTCCTTCCTCAATTTGTAAGATCTTAGAATCATACTTGTATGTCATTAATCTAAGAACTTTCAATACAACATCTTCTTTAACTCTTCTCCATAACCTTTGATAGAATTTACTCTATCATTAACTCTCAAAAGATACTCTACAATCTTTTCTTCCTCTATCATCTTTAGGCCTTCAAATTTGGCTTTCAATATTTAAAGATTCGCCAATTTTACCTTGTCATCACCTTCATAGATCTTTTACAATGTTTCGTGGACATCTTATGCATTCTTACAATAGATAACTTTGATGTGCATAGATCTAGAAAAACTATTCATAATAGCAAACCAAGATTTTTCATTGTTCTTGAAATCCTTTTTAGATGCTACATCAATAGGAGGTATGGTTGGTGGTGTGTATCCAATCACAACTGACATCCATACATCAAACCCTAAGGATCCCAAGTATCCTTTCATAAATGAGCTCCAATAAGCATAATCTATTCCATCAAACCGAGGTGGCTTGTTTGTAGAAGAACTTTCTAGACTATCCATTGTGTTCAAAAGTCCAAGGACCTAACCGAGTTGATTAAGCTTCTCCTAGGGAAGCTATAGCTCTAATACCAATTGTTGGAACATAACAATCTACTGAGAGGGGGTGAATCAGTAGATAACAAAACTTTAACTCTTTAACCTTTAGAGCAGACTAATTCATTAAACACTTAGTGTGCAAATGAAACATGAAATGCAAAAATTTAAACAAGCACACAAACTAACAACCCATAACACAAGATGTACGTGGAAAACCCAAGTTGGGAAAAAACATGGTGAGAAAATGCTACTAGGAGCTACTATCCTAATCTAGCCTCACAAGGAAATATTTTGTTACAAATTTTAAGGGCACCAACCCTAAGGAGACACCAATCCCATAAATTAAGCACCAACTCAATTATCTAATGGCACCAACCTATTAGATTTACAACTTGATTGATTATTACAATGTGTTCATTAAGATACAATCCTACGTTACAACTTACTCTGTAACTACTCAAATTTTGTTTCTCTCTCAGGAACTCACTTTCCTACTCTACACTTCACTGGCTCAACTTTGTTCTTCCCCTTCTTCTTTAGTACATTCTCAATCCACCACAATGCACTCTCATACTCCTTTTATAGCTTT
Source organism: Sequoia sempervirens (assembly GCA_007258455.2). Taxonomy (NCBI): domain Eukaryota; kingdom Viridiplantae; phylum Streptophyta; class Pinopsida; order Cupressales; family Cupressaceae; genus Sequoia; species Sequoia sempervirens. The sequence continues at coordinate 131,644,150 of VDFB02026320.1, read as the reverse complement.
CTTTTTCTTTTCAATGTATTCTATGTCTACCTCTGGAGCTCATAATCTCTTTTGCAATGTACAGACTCTTCTCTCTTCTACTCATAGTTACATCTCTTACTTAGACAATCTTCTCATCATATGTTTTGTGTAGTTACTAACTGATGATGATTGCCTCATTATTCTCCACCACCTACAAATATGTTGTTAGGGTTCAGAATATCTTCTCCATTGTCATTCAGCTGCATTGAGCCACACAACATTAACTCTGGTACAAATAATTTTCCTCCATTATCTGTATATCAAACCCTAGAATCAGATATGCATTTAATGCATTCTTCTAATCATTCGATATGATCTTGATCCTTGCCTCTATAGACATCTGTGTCGTCGCTTTTTGCATCATATCTCATTACAACTATCGTTGATGCAGGTGGAACATTTAATTCTCACCTCTATGTCAGTTTACAAGTGAAACCCTATTTACATGAACTTAACTGTTATTGATCTTCACTTTCAAATCTAAACCATTGATCAACAGTCTTCACGCCATGATCATGTGTTCTTCATTTACTATCACATCTTTAAAACATGATTGTTAGATAAATAGTCTTTAAATCTCCATCATTGATTTAACTTCCTTTGAAACCACACCCATTGTGTATCGTCATACCACTCATGACATTCACATTCATTTTTATGATGTGAAGAAATACAACGATCACTGGTTGATCACATACCTTTGAATCTACACTATTGATCACACATCGTGCTTCGTTGTTATGTATACGCCTTTATTTTTTGCATCAGTGATCACCATTGAATCAACTATCAAACAATCTGCATCATCCCCTGCTATCTCACTAGCATAGACAACAGGCCCACAAAATCTTAACAGGTTGGCGGGCTTATGCCATGTGTTTTCCTCTGATGACGTCTTCCACTATCATTCAACCCTCATCGCTCATCGTTAAAACTATTCAATGGCTTTGATTCACAACAGCGATGTAAAGCGATCGATTGATATAACACCACATGTCACTGGTCCCACTGAAGCTCTATCCTCCATTTATCGTGCACCATCTGATCAAATCCTATTTGATCTCCACCATTCCCCGCTTCCCCATGAGGCTTAGCCTGGACCCACCACAAACACAACGAGTTGGCGAGCACTGTTGGATCAATTTGATCATGAACATTAAACATCCTTCATCACTCATCACTGATCTTTGAGAAAACTTCAAAGACCTTTTTGTGATGCATGGAACTATAGCAATAGTCATTGGATTGCCTTTCTATAGCATAGAAAAAAGTATCTCTTGCTTGATATGAGAATAATTAATGATAAATTAGACTTAATGTCACCTTGGTCTAGTGTTGTGAGGTGTTTTACACATCCACATTAGGTCTTGGGCCCTTGCAAACTAAATAAAATGTATTCATCAATGTCTTGTAAAGGTGTTGTAAGGTGTTGTAAATCACTTTCACACTTTTCTAGACTATTATTAAGTATTTAAGTCTAATGAACCTATTTCTCTCTTAATTCAATATTGTAAAATATATTTAATTGCATCCTCACATTCATCTATAAGGATTGTAAATTAAACTTGGTTTTAATCTAGTGTTGTAATGTGTTTTACACATTCACATTGGATGTTGTTCCTTTCTAGGCTAAGTGGACCTCATTTTAATGTTGTAGAGTGTATTTAATCACACTTTCACATTGAACTTTGTGTCCCTAGCCCTAATTACCCTTTAAATCATCATTAATAGGCCCCTATGACCCCATATTATGCATCCTAAGGCTTATTTTGATCAAAGACCCAATAAAATCAACATAAAAACTAAAATTATTCACTCTCCGACATCCCAACTCGCAAAAGAGCCCCTGTGGGACCCATTTTCCATTTTGGGTGAATGAGTCCCATCCATGTGGGACTAAGTCCCCCAGCTTGGCGAATGAGTCCCATTTGGGCCATTTTTGAGGTTTAAGTAGGAAAAATTGGGTTTTAAGTTTAATTTTCTTTCATGCCAGCCTTGGGGATCAAATTAACAAGCATTTTAGGTGGATTGCATATATAAACAAGCTTATAAACCCCGATTCATTCATTATTCATTCATCATTCATTATCCATCTCAAGTCAAGCAAGCTAGGGTTTTAGCAGTTTAAGTCATCAAGATAGTTTTCTAAGGCATTCAAGGGTAGATTCTTCATCAATTGCTACAAAAATTCAAGATCTATCATCATGGAAGGTCTCTAATTGCATTATTTCATGCTTCATTATCTTATTTCATTATTTTGTGTCACGTCTCAGACCCTAATGCAGGTTATTTTTTGGTTTTGTGTGGATTTGTTATATGATTTGATGTGGGTGGTAGAATAATAATGAATATTATAGTGTTTTGGTGTGGTGATATATGAAAGTGATTACTTAAATTATGAAAAGTTGAATAGTATTGAATGTGTTTTACTTTGAAGATGAAGCAAAATAGAGTAGAAATATTTGAATTTATGTATTATATTGCTTGATTTATATCTTTATGTGATACTAATTCAGTTATTGTTGTGTGCCTGAGTGCACTTGAGATGTAGGAGGTCAAAGACCAAGGGTATGATTAAGGAGAGGAGGTTAGCTTCTTGACAGGACAAAGTAGGATGTCCTCTCGATCACACACACGAGCACTTAGATTCATGTAGATTGCATTTAGGAATGTCAATTTTAGTGTGTTTGTTTTGAATTATTTGCAAATTAAATAACAATTAGTAAATAAAATAAATGATGAAATGAAAGCATGATAAAGTAAAGGAATTAATTTTAATTATTATTTAACTTTGGTTTTAAATGATTATCATGATATAAATCTAAGTGAGAATCCTACTTTCTTTAACTTGTGTTAAATTTTTTGTGATAATAAAATTAAATAATAATTAATTAACATTTATTTAAATGTTAGATAAATACTTATTTTGAATTAATTGACATTTATTCAAATGTTAGATAAATATTTATTTTGAACTTAGCCTTGGGTGAGTATTTTTGAAAGGTTTCCTTTGTGCAACGGTAATTGTGGATTATTTT